>JAYMSR010000346.1:0-15151 GCA_036897825.1 Plantago rigida
CATTATCAGTGATTAGACGACCAGGAACCAACGCAGACTGAGTTTGGCGCTACAAGACTCGACATACAAGGCTTCAATCTATTGGTTATGGATTTAGAGGCAATTTTATACACTACGTTACTCAGACTAATGGGACGAAAATGAGTCATAGACTCTGGCTTGGCACACTTAGGAATCATAACAATATGCGTATGATGAAAAGAATCAAGCAAAGCACCGGCCATGGTGAAGAAAATTAAGCTCACAATCAGAAACAGAAGACCCAACGATATGCCAATATTTCTAAAAAAATAATGCAGGATGCCATCCGGTCCTGGGGATTTAAGAGGGTACATGTCGAACAAAGCTTTTGTTACCTTATCCTGCGAGTAAGACCGTCTCAGAAGCTGGTTTGCTATAGCAGATACTCTTGGCGATATAGTACTAAGAACTGTCTCAAGCTCCTCCTGTGTAGGCTCACTAGAACGAAAAACACCACTAAAATGCTCCATAGCAATTCGATTCATCTCATCAACTTCCTCCACCAGAATCCCATTCGCATTTCAAAGGCCAGAAATCTCATTTCGTCGCTGCCTAGTCGATGCTCTAGCATGGAAAAAGGCAGTATTCTTGTCGCCTTCTAAGATCCATTGAGCTTTTCCCCTTTGACGCCACAACATCTCCTCACGATCTAATAAAGTCTCCAACTCAATACGGACACGCTTAAGCTCATCGACAACATGCTGAGTGCGCACGCCTTGCTGTAAAACCTGAATCTCATCACGCAGCTTACGGATTGTGCTGCGTACATGCCCAAAAGATGTCAGATCCCAATTTGTCAACCCAACGCGGAGATTCTGTAAGTTATCAAACACCCGTGCATCAACCTCTTGGGTCGTATCCTCTCTCCAGCAGTCCCGTATAACCTCTTCACACGCATTCTCTTTGGCCCACATCGCCTCAAACCGAAACAACTTATGCTTCTCCACCGCCAACTTCTTCCTATTCGTCTCTAGGTACACAATTATTGGACAATGATCTGAATGCCTAGAAAACAAGTGAGATACGGAGGCCTGTTGGTATTGTAGCGACCACTCCGCCATGGCTAAGACTCGATCCAACCTGCGCCAAATTGTTGCTGGCTATAATCTATTGTCCGTCCAAGTGAACGAAAAACCATTAAATCCTAAGTCCACCAACCCCACCTCCGTGATTGCCTCTGTAAACTGTCGTATACGCCATGCCGGTGTTAGTACACCACCCCGCCTCTCAGAATCATCTAGAACCTCGTTAAAATCACCCATACACACCTAAGGTAATGCCGATAAAGTTCCCAGATGTTTAAGTAAGTCCCAACCACGCTTCCTGTTAGCATGTTCCGACTCCCCATAGAATCTAGTAAATCTCCAAGGAGCTGTCACCGTATCTGGAAAAATTATAGCATCAATATGATTCAAAGAATAGCTCTGGATGGACACAATAAGCTTCTTATCCCACATCAGTGCCAACCCCCCCTGACTGCCCCTAGCTTCGACTCCTAACCCATTCATAGCAAAGCGTTCCTTTAACGACTCTATCTTATGCAAACCGACTTTGGTCTCTGACAAAAAAACAACATGGGCTTTTTCTCCTTAAGCAACTCGCTTAAGGCCCGAACTGTCCAAGGATGCCCAATTCCCCGACAGTTCCAAGCTAGGCAACTCATAACACTTGGCGGGATTGCCCTGCAGTCTCCGCCATACTAGAATCCAAACCACCGTCCCGCAAACTCATATTTTTACCTTGTCATTTGCTTGGGCAATCTGGAACCTCACCAAGTTCCTCTAGCTGCCTCTTCTCCCCACTCACACCAGTAGTTGCTCTTATAGTCAAATTGCTCTCCGGACCACGCTTATTAATCCTAGCCTTACGTAATCTCGGTTTGGCCCCCTGTAGTGAGTTTGAAACTGGCACTTCAACCATATTCTTACCCGGACTGGCTCCTACCTCGGTAAATGGGTGCACCTCAACTCCCTCCTCCCCTAATGTTGAACCCTTATTCCTTTCCCGAATTACCGTTGCCTCCTCCGCATCTAGTGTTCCTTTAACTAGATGTTTTAGCGAGCCAACATCAGTCAAACTTGAAGCTAACGCATGTAACGAATCTGAGCTGTACCCACTTAATTCAATAGGTTTATTAAGCTGGTTTGGCGAGACATTAGAAGCCAATTTTGTTCTCTGCTTCAACAGACGCATTTGCGCAGCCTCACTGGATTCGATTACCTCAGTCCCCATTTGCACACCATGTCCAACCACCTCAAATTCAGTCGAAACACACTACCTCAGTTCCTTCATTGATAGAGAACTTTTTCCTGCCTTCTTAACTCGCCAATCCTCCACATCTGATTGCGTCTTATGCAGCAAAGGACCCTGTGACTTCGTGCGGAATAAATTAGACCCATTCCACATATCATTACCTAAACCTTTATTACTCCGAAGATCAATACGAGTCGGGTTAATGGTAGCTGATCTGTACATAATTAGGGACCGACTCCAGATCTCCCAAGTCCGCCCTTCATCACAGTGAGGTCCGACTAGAGACTCTCGAGAAGTCCGACTGACCAACTCCAGATCTCCCAAGTCCGCCCTTCATCACATTAAGGTCCGACTAGAGACTCTCGAGAAGTCCGAGCATAAGAATGTCCGGCTATAGCTCCCCTCGACCGAGCTCTGTCTACGAAGTCCGACTGACAGGCTAACAACCCCTTGGGATCGGACCCAGCGCAGGGTTTAATGTCCGACGAAACAGTCGGACCAGGGCTCGGACATGTGGCGGAGCGTATGACTACGCGCCTCCTTATGACGGAACACGTGTCAACATCGCGCCTTGCCGACCGGGTCTCAGGCTGTCAGATGCCTTGTCCCCCAACCTCTCCCTATAAATACCCGCACTCCATTCGGGTTCAAGGTATGATTTTCAGTCGGACAGACTTAATACTACACTTATTCTCTGAATCCTGAAGTCCGAATAAAGACTCAAGGAACAGATTGAATTCTCGAACCGGTTTGTCCAAGGCAAACCGGTCCAAAAGGGGCTAACCCTCTACCTCCCTTTTCAGGATTTGGGATTCATCAAGCATCCGGAAGCCGGACCTTGTCTCTAGACGGACATCAACTCCTGGTGAACTCAAGAAGCCATCTTTGGACAAGACGGACTTAAGAACATATTAAACGGATTAAGCCTAATCAATTCAAGACACCGAGCGCTTAACAGGAACGAACTACGAGACGAGCAAGACACGACGTTTTTCACCCTTATCATCTGGCGCCGTCTGTGGGAATCGTTACAAAAAGTCATGGCTCCGACAAGAAGAGTAACCAGGAAGTCGGCATCCGCGCTCCCAGGTTCCATGGCGTCCACTGCCGAACCAAGCATCCGGCAATTTGAAGGCTTCGCCCAGCCAAGAGATGACGTATCCCACCCGGAGCGTGAAGGTCAAGGCAATGAGACCGTTCATTCATCCATTAGAAGGACGGAAGGACATGCACAACCACCATCCGGACTCATCCCATCACTTGCTTCCTCCCTCATGGCAAATTTGCCCCACGTCACCGCCGATGGATTATTGGCAGGATTGAATGAAGCTCAGATTCAGCTGTTAGAAGCCGCACTCCAATTAAGAAGCCGGCCCTTGAACGAGGAAACCCCGGTCGCGGCACCTATTCTACCAGTACAGGAGATACTTCATGGACAGGAACCCTCCGATCGAGATGGCGGACCCATAAGGCCACTACGTTCACGGAACAATGCCCATTCTGAAGATCTCCCTTCGAGATATCACCATACCCACGGAGACCTGCGCAACCTTCTCAACCAAAGAGCGAGGACCAGTCGTGGGGCTAGGTCACCAAACCGCCCCGGTTCCAATATCTCCCTGAATCAGAAGATCCCGGAAGTCCACCAACACGGACGCCCCCACAGGAAAGACGAACTTGAAACTAGCCGCCACAACCAAGGGAATAGCAGGAATAATTGGCGAGATGAACAATCCCCTTCTTGCAGAGGAAGCCCAAAAAGGAATGACCAGAGCATGTCAAAACCGGCCGGGCCTAGCCGGGCACCTCTCGACGAGGCCGAGAAAATCAAGGAGCAAGTCCGAATACATGAGGTAGCCCTTGACTTAGAACGTACAAAGCTCGACGCCTTAACCCATGCTAGAGACATCCTCAAATACGGCCGAAGTACCAATCCACTATGTCCTGAAATAAGGAGAACCGAGTTACCCTTAGGAAGAAACGCGCCAACTCCCAAGGAATATTACGATGGAAGTAGTTGTCCGCTTGACCATCGCCTTCGATTCGAAGCATCTCTAGGAGGATTGGGTATACCCGACAACGTGAAGGCCCAATTGTTCCCGAACACCTTTTATGGGCCGGCCATGACGTGGTGGAAACAGCTGCAGCCGAACTCCATCATCTCCTGGGATCAGCTAATAGCGAAATTCACACTCAAATTCGAAAACTCTCTGGAAACCGCGCGCCCAGTAAACCACCTGGCTGAGATCATCCAGAAGAAAGACGAGGACTTGAGGACTTTTATACGAAGGTTCGAACGGGCCACTTCGATGGTAGAACCACATCCCATAAAGGAAAGGGTCATCTACATGGCAAAAAACACGGACAACCCTGGTTTTCGCTACAAGCTGATCGACGCCGATATCACCACTGAGCGGGAGTTAGCAGAAGTAATCAAGAAATTTCTATCCACACACGAGACCCTTGACAGGATGGTGGTGAGGGCAGAGGCGAGCACTTCCCGGACCGGCCATCGAAGTCCCAGACCACGGAACCAGCACACCGAACGGAGAAGGGACACAAGGGGAAGGTTCCAAGAGAGATCCCCTCCTACGGCCTTTAGAAAATTTGCCCAGTTAAGAATCCCGCGGGATCACGTCCTAACCATCATGAAGAGCAAGGGCTTGCCCATTGAATGGCCAAACCAGATTAGGGAAACGGCTTACACTCAGAATTCCCCAGACTACTGCCATTTCCATCGACAGCACGGCCACCCTACGGCTAGATGTGTCCACCTAAGGAGTGAGATCCAACGTCTCATCGAGATGGGATACCTCCAGGAATATATTATGAGACGACCCGAAGAAAACAATCCCGAGGCTCACAACCCCCCTGGGGAACGAGACATCAGACGGAACAGGAGAGAACCTGGAGACCTGCTTCCACCTAGACAAAATCACGACTACAAAAGGAGTGATCAACGCCCACGCGATAGGCGAACACCAAACCTCGGACGCGACAACCGCCAGGCTGATCCCGGACAAGCCCATAAAAGGAGGAAAACCGACAAAATTGATCACGTAGAAGCCTACAACCCGGACATCATTGACAATCCCGCAATCTACGGAAGGATCCTAATCATAGCAGGAGGACCAGCCGGGGGTGATAGTCGTAAAGCACGAGAAGGAACGGCCCGATCGCTCCGTCACTCAGACGAATACTCAATCAACCCGATAAAACCAGGCACCAACGCCATAACTTTCGATGAGTCCGAAGCACCGCCACCATGCCAAGGAGAGGGTCTAGTCCATGATCCCGACGTACCATTGGTAGTAACAGTCGACCTAGCAGGATTCGAGGTAACCAAAGCACTAGTGGACACAGGCGCATCATCAAACATACTATTCATGAGCACCGTTCGAAAAATGCAGTTGAACCTCAAGGGAATCCTGCCCTTAACCACTGATCTAGTGGGCTTTGGAGGATCAAGGATCAGACCAAGAGGAGTCATCTACCTCTCACTCTCATGGGGCAAGATGCCGTACCGGGTCACCAAACAAATACCGTTCGTAATCGCTGAAGCCGAGTGTGATTATAACGTTATCATAGGAAGGCCGGCTCTCAATCAATTCAGGGCGGTGGTTTCAACTTACCACCTAAAATTGAAATTTCCAACACCGGCTGGAGTTGGATCAATCCAAGGTGACCGTAAGCAAGGATGGGAATGCTACATACTATCCACAAGACGTGCATCAACCTCTCATCAAAGGAATGAAAGCGAACTTGAGGAAGCCGAAAGAAGTACCAGAAGACAATGCCTCCTCGTCTTTCAAGAAAACCAAGTAAGATCAACTCGGGAATCTAGACAAAGGGAAATGAAGTGGCTCTTGACCGATGTCGAAAAAAGGAGAACTATCCTAGGACCAAGGGAGGCATTCGACAAAGTCGAGACTTACAAGGTGACCCCGCCTGAACCATCTGGAGAAACTCCGACAAAGTGCTTTCTACACGACAATCGAATTGCGCCATATGAGAAGATCATTGAAATCCCTGTAAAGGAAGGAGATCCGAGCAGAACCATCAAGATCGGATCTGAGATGAACGTTGAGATGACTCACAAACTAGTCACATTCCTCATGAGGAACGTGGACGTGTTCGCCTGGAGCACAGACGATCTAACTGGCATCGATCCATGCATTATAGAACATGAGCTCCGCGTAGACCCAAACGTTCGTCCCATCCGCCAGAAAAAGAGGGATCACGGTCCGATCCACGACAAAATCATAGCTGGAGAAGTGCATAGACTCTTGCAAGCTGGACATATCCAGGAGGTCCGCTACTCAGACTGGATATGTAACGTGGTGCTAGTAGAAAAGAGTCCTGGAAAATGGCGGATGTGCAACGACTTCACAAGCCTCAACCGCTTTTGTCCAAAAGACCCCTATCCCTTACCCCGGATAGACCAACTGGTAGACTCAACGGCAGGCTGCGAGCTGTTGAGCTTCATGGACGCTTTCCAAGGGTTCTATCAAATAAAGATGGCAAAACAGGATATCGAGAAAACCGCGTTCATAACCGCAGGAGGTGTCTATTGTTTCAAGGTAATGCCATTCGGACTAAGGAACGCCGGGGCTACTTACCAAAGACTTATGAACAGAATGTTCAAAGAAGAGCTTGGCGCCACAATGGAGGTCTACGTTGACGACATCCTTGTGAAAAGCAAGAAAGCCCCCGACCATATCGAACATCTGGAACGTTGCTTCAACATCATCCGAAAGTATGGCATGAAACTTAACCCAGAAAAATGCACGTTCGGCGTCACCGGCGGCAAATTCTTAGGCTACATGGTGACAAAAAGAGGAATCGAGGCCAACCCAGAAAAGATCAAGGCCATACGGGAGCTCCCTCACCCGAAAAACCTCCGAGAGGTCCAGCGACTCTTAGGGAAGGTAATATCCCTTAGTCGCTTCATCTCCCGATCCGCCGAGAAGAACCTACCTTTCTTCAAGACTTTGAGGAAAACCAAGGCGTTCGAATGGAATCAAGAATGCCGAGACGCCTTCGAGAAGCTGAAGCAATACTTGACATCTCCACCACTCCTTTCAAAACCAGAGGAGGGGGAAACACTCTACCTTTACCTGGCCGCCACGCCCGAGGTAGTCAGCTCTGTGCTAGTAAGGATCCAAGAGAATAACCACCTACCAATATACTACTTGAGCAAAGTACTTGGAGTTGCAGAGAAGAACTATACCGAGATAGAGAAGTACGCTTACTGTCTCGTGCAAGCTTCCCGACGCCTGAAGCCGTACTTCCGCTCTCACCCGGTCATAGTCCTCACTCACCAACCACTCAAACAGGTGTTTAGAGACGCAGCCAAGTCAGGAAGGCTAGCCAAATGGACAGTGGAATTGGGAGATCACACAATTGACTACCAAGCGCCCTCAGCAAAGAAAGCACAAGTCTTGGCAGACTTCTTGGCAGACTACCCCGCCGAAGAAAAGCGGAGTCCGAATCAAGAAAGGGAGGAGATGACGATCCAGAGGGCAAGCCGCCTCGCCGCAACGGTCATAGCAGTGCAATCCCCCTCTTTGCCCACCAGGATTGGAGAGAACCATATGACCGATCCGGTGGCCGAATGGATCCTAGCAGAAAAATCAGAGCCAGAGCTACCGCCCCCACCAGCCGGGAATCCGCCTGTCGGTCTTTTAATCCAAGACCCCCCCACTATATTCGGATCCGACGAATTATCACACAACGAACGAGACCTATGGCACTTATACGTCGACGGGTCGTCAGTAGCCCACGCCGGAGGAACAGGAATCCTGTTGATCAGCCCGGAGAGAGCGCAAATGGAATACGCCATCCGCCTGACTTTCCCAGTAACTAACAATGAAGCAGAATATGAATCCCTAATAACTGGGATAAGGATGGCGAAGTCGGTCATGGCCAAAAAACTACGAGCATACTCCGACTCACAACTAGTCACTGAGCAGTACGCGGGAAGATTTATCACCCGGAACTCGTCGATGATTGAATACCTACGAATTCTGAAGGAAGAAGAGAAATCTTTTGAAGCTTTCTCCCTAATTAAGATCCGACGTACCGATAATATCATCGCCGATGGACTAGCAAGATGGGCAACAGCCTCAGGGGCCATCGATACTCGGTCCGTTGTCCTTATGAGCGCCGACAGATCCGTCATTGCCAAGAAAAATGGAATGGCCTGCCTGACAGCTGTGATGAATGAAGAAGACTGGAGGACTGATGTCAAACGATACTTGGAAGAAGGCACCTTACCAAGCAGCACGGAAGAGGCAAGAAGAACACAACGGAGGGCCCAACGATTTTTCCTCTCTGGAACCGACCTTTATCGCAAATCCTTTGACGGAACTCACCTTCGCTGTCTAGGACCCGCAGAAGCAAAAACAGTGTTACTCGAAATACACCTTGGGAGCTGCGGAAATCACTCTGGGGGAAGGGCCCTGGCTCAGAAGATCCAGAGAAACGGCTACTACTGGCCAAGAATGCAGAAAGACGCCAGAGAGTTCACACGATCCTGCAATGATTGTCAAAAATTTGCCCGCATCCCTCACCAACCTGACATCCCAATGATCCCCTCCACTATCCCTTGTCCTTTTGATCAATGGGGAATGGACATCGTGGGCCCTTTCCCGACTGGGCCGGGAGGGAAGAAGTTCTTGATCGTGGCCGTAGAATACTTCTCCAAGTGGGTGGAGGCAGAAGCCACGAACACCATCACGGAAAAAAGGATTATGGACTTCGTCTGGCGCCTTACTTGCCGATTCGGTCTTCCACGAATCCTGGTGACGGATAATGGAAGACAATTCTCCGGGCAAAGGCTAAAGAATTGGTGTAATGAGATGAAAATCGAGCAAAGGTTTACCTCCGTAGGTTATCCACAAGCTAATGGACAGACCGAGGTTACCAACAGAACTATCGTCGACAATCTCCAGAAACGACTGGGTAAGGCCAAAGGAGCATGGGCAGACGAGCTAGAGGGAGTACTCTGGGCTTATCGCACCACAGCCCGGACGGCAACACAAGAGACCCCATTTTGCATGGTATACGGCTCTGAAGCTGTGATTCCAGCAGAAATAGCCGTCAACACCTATAGGATTCAAGGTTACACCCCTTCCGATAACCACACAAAGCGTATCTATGATCTCAACATGCTTGAAACACAACGAAGTGATGCATTGGCAAGGACCCTCGGATATCAAGCAATAATGGCAAGAGCATACAACAAACATGTAAGAAGCCGGAACATCCGGGTAGGAGACTTAGTGCTCCGAAAAGCAGAAATCCTAAAGCCTATCGGTAAACTCGAGCCAAAATGGGAAGGACCTTACAAGGTGATCAGCGCCAATATCAATGGAAGTTACGAGTTGATGGATGTGCAGGGGAAAACTTTAAAGCGAACCTGGAATGCACGAAATCTGCAGAAATACTATCCCTGAAAGAGATGACTGTAATCTTGAGCAGGTATCTATTAAAACCATGAAGTATGTTTATAAAAGCCAGGCTTGATTCCTCGGATAGACTTAAACGACTAATGGAGATAAGAACCTTGGTCCCATAGGACCCAGCAAAATATGAAGTGGATAGATGCCCGGACACACGAAAGTCCGGCATGACCACCCTGGGATCGGAACGGTACGCCTAGACCGACCCAGCAAAATATGAAGTGGATAGATGCCCGGACACACGAAAGTCCGGCATGACCACCCTGGGATCGGAACGGTACGCCTAGACCGACCCAGCAAAATAAGAAGTGGATAGATGCCCGGACACACGAAAGTCCGGCATGACCACCCTGGGATCGGAACGGTACGCCTAGACCGACCCAGCAAAATAAGAAGTGGATAGATGCCCGGACACACGAAAGTCCGGCATGACCACCCTGGGATCGGAACGGTACGCCTAGACCAACCCAGCAAAATAAGAAATGGATAGATGCCCGGACGCACGAGAGTCCGGCATGACCACCCTGGGATATAGAAAACATGGACGGATGAACGTACATGCTATAATTCGGCGCAGTCATACTAGGCTGGGAACCTAATACAATGACCCAATAAGGGTACATTCAAGGAAAACCCTGAACCTCGGGAAGGAATTAATCCCTCCGAACCTACGGAGTCCGAGCTCCAGCTACTCGCTATCAGCAGATACGCAGAAAGAAATCAATCGGATTATAAGTCACTATCGGCCCCAGACACATAATATCCGATCCTGTCATACTTGTTGTTGTAAATCCTTAAAAGACCTGCTGTATTGAAAGGCGGACTAAAGAAGCTTGACTACAAGAAGCAAACATATATTAACCAACAAGAGAATTCCGTTACAAGCCTGGCAAAAAGGAGTGACGAACAAAAAGAGATCCTCAAAACGCTACAACGGATCTTCTACCTGACCAACAGACTTACAACGATGAAAAGCTACAAAAGACCCCCAACGAGACCGGGGAAATGGTCCTAACATGTCTAAGCTAACTATTCACTCCGCGGCCGCGGGTGTATCCTCTGCATCCTTCTCAGAGATTTCCTCCTCAATCGGCCTCCATCGGTGCATCACAAACTTCCTTCCTGATGAATCCTCGTACTCTGCATCTTCCTTAACATGGCCCTTCACTGGAGACGGAAGAGCCACAAACTTGGCGTTTTCCGTCACAAAACAAGGGTGATCAGCCCATCCGGCCTTCATTACGGACGGGAGCCATTCGGGGTACATGGGATTGAGGGGAGGGGTCTCGTTGATAGACGGAGCTACTAAAGGCCAAAACTCCTCCTGCCGAAGCTCTTCCTCTGGGATATCAGGATCAATTTCTTCTCCCTCATCATTGGACCCAGATTTCAGGCGATCATCAGCCATTGAAACATCTTCCTTAAGAAGATCCGCCCTGCGAAGTTGTCCTAGGCAATCCCTGAACGCCGCATAACGGATGTCGTCCGACTCCACCTTACTTAAGAAGTAGTAGGACCGGGATTTCAGGAATTCGGAAACAGTTTCCGACCGAGTATAAAATGTCTTCTTAACCAGAGCATCTCCGATACTGACTCGGGCATCAGACTGAAGTTGAAGAAGTTTGTTCAAACGTTCTACCTCGGTCCTCTCCGACTGGTACCTCTTGGCCATTTTCTCCCTCTCATCGGTGTGCCTCCTCTTAAGACGGAGCTGGTCCTCTTTAGCATCCGCCTTGGCTTTCTCAACTTCCTTTCTTGCTTCGGCCAGCTTCACCGCATAAGCGGACGCGTGGACAGACAAAGCTTCCTTCATCACGGACAACATGCTCTCCGTGATTTCGTCTGCCGTGAGAGCCCCGACCATACGTGGATCCGACGCCACGGTCACTGCCGCCTTGACAGGTTTGCTCTTTTTTGAAGGAGACTCCGCCACCTCCTTCCCCTTTCTTTTTCTGGCCTCCTCCCCGGCCACCGGAGCAGGCGTCTGCCTCTCGCTACGAGCCGGCTCACGACGGGTATTACCTCGGGAAGACTGAACAGTCGGAATCTCTGGTCCCGCGCGAGAGGAACCCCCTCTAGTAACCATGGTCGCCCTGGACGACTCAAGCGCAGGAAACTTTGCGGGAGGCGACCGATATGAGGACTTATTTCCGCTCTCAACAGCTTTAGCGCCTTCCTCGCGCTCTTGTCGCCGAGTAGCCAGTAGACGAGCAAATGATGACATTATCGCAGTTCCTGAGCCAAAAACACAAGGAAAAGGAGTTAGTTCCTATGATAAGAAAACTTGAAGACGGTTTTACGACTGACACAAAGACGGACTCTTACGAAGATCTGGATTCCCTCTAACATAGGACGGACGGGGTGTAAGACCGGCCAACCACAAGATCGGTTGGTACGTCAGCCCATAAGGATAATACAAAGTGGGATCTGCCCCATCAATACCGAGCACGGCAGCCTCTTCGTATGTCATTTCAGGATCTGGATCATATGATGCTGTGATCAACCCTCGGGTCCCCATGTCTGGGACAAAAGTTTCTGTTTCGCCCTCAACCGTGAATTCCAACGGCTGGAGAGACTCTAACCACTTGGGAACCTTGGACAATCTCACAGATTGAAACTTGTCCCGTCTAAAGAATAGGGGCACATCCCAACTACCACTCGGATGTCGAACGTAGAAATACTTCGGCCACCACTTCGTAGAGTGGGAGGTTTCGTACCCATCTAAGAATCTGTACCCTCTACGAATCGTAAAATGGAAATAATGCGACCCAGAACTCTTCGTCAATCGGAAGGCAGCCAGCATCTTGTTATACCGGAACTCCTCCCCCTTAAGAGCCAAAATCACTCCCATACACATGATGGTTCCGAGCGCATGAGGGAGGAGTTGTGTCGGACATAGTCGAGTGTGTCGAAAGAATCCCTCTACACCCGGACACATTGGGATTCGCCATCCACACTTGAAGGCTTGAGTGTGAAAAGTAAGGAACCCAGGCGGAGGATTATAAAGTGTTTGACACGGCTCCGGGATCCGTATCTCGTAATCTTCTGGAATCTCGCACAAATCTCGGATGACGGCCTCATCACCGGGAGCATAGTCTGATGCACAGGTAGGAATTACCCCATCTTCGTTTTGTTCGGCATCAGGGTTAAGTGGCCCGATGGGACACGACCGTCCGGTCTTGTAATCCTTCCCCGTTTTTACGTTTCGTCGCTGAACAACGGCCTGCCGGGAAAGACGCTCAGCATCGGTCATCTCCTCGGCCTCAGGATCAGACCCAACTACGTCAACATCTTCCTCAACGCCTGGATCCTCGACCTCGTTCTCGACCTCGATGGGTGAACCAACTACTTGACGATTCTGATTCCCACCTTCACCCTCGGAGACTTCCAAGTCGGTAGGGACTCGGCCCCTCTTCACCTTCATATTCCGACTCGGGGGACTCGAGTCTGAGGACCCGCTGGACTCGTCTGTCCATTCCGCCTCCTCACTGTCCGACCCCGAAGAAGCATGAACAGACGGACCAGCTTTGTAGCCTGAAGGGGGCACGACCGACACTGGAACCGCTTCTTGGAACGATATTCGAGCATTCCGACCCAGTTCAGCAGCAAGACCAGCAGGGATGGAACCCTCCGATTCACTGCTGGACGGAGTACCGAACATTTCAACCATTCTCTGTTCGGAGGTCGTCAAAACATTCGTCGAAGCTGGGACCACACCGGGAGATTCCCCTCCCACCGGAACACCTACCTCAACAATACCTGATCTTGAGGAGTCGGACAGATCAATAATTGGGGCCGGTTGCTCGACCTCCTCTTCCACTTCGTAATGTTCGCCGAGCTCATTACTACGATTCGACATCCTAAGACCGAGCTGGGGAAGCTACAAGGAAGAATAAGACAGATGAGACCTAAACCCCGAGCCCGGTCGACTTAAGACCTAGACAACGTACTAGATCCGACTCTGCCAAACAAAAGAAACAGGAAATTAACGTAAGGATAGCAAAGACGAACTTACTCGAGACGGTTGGTAGGGCAGTCGCAAGAATGAGCTAAGTATCCGAGTCCGAGCAAGTTCCAGATCCAGTCAAAGTCCGATATTACAAAAGATTCTTTTCAAGAGGATCGTTCAGGTAAAAGTGAGGTCACGAAAGTGACTCCCCTATTTATAGAAAAATTGTTAACTGGGCCGGTCAACCGTCTGGGCCTTCGGTCGAACCGATAACCAGGCCCAAGGCCCAAAACCACGAAGACGGATCAGGTCTGTTTCAGACGCTTTAATCCGCAAAACGAACTCAGTAGAACCAGAAAGAAATCTGTACTCAGACGACGCTCCAGAAGGAAGAAACAGAAAGGTGTCCGATTCAATTCCTGCCCCCACGGAACAGAGATCCGACGAACTGCCCTTCGTCTCGAGATAATCGAGCCCATCAAGTAGCCCCTTATCGAGGAGAAAAGCAGTCGGACAGATACCCGTCACATTTAAGGGCATGAACAAGTCCGGAAAGACGGAGCCCTCTACGCAAGGAAGGACATGATATATTCAAGAACCGGAAACCTTACAAGACCAAAGTCGAACACAGGTCCAGGCGAGAGGACCGAATAAACCAAGTGGAATATGAAACGTCCTTCTATCTTACGAATCCTCAGAATGGAAGAAGCAACACCTATATATATAGAATTCTGGAACCAATCAAAGACGGCCACGTAGGATGACGAAGCCTGGCACGAATTGGGCCACCAAAGTGGGCCGAATCATGGTTCAGTACCAATTGAGATTAATTCTGGAAGCCCATTACTGTCCTACGAGCTCCACCGACGCTAGTCCGAGCCCCCCTTTTCTACCACGTATAATCTCGGGTATACGGACTAGAATACCTTCAAACGCGCCGACTATCTTCAAAGTTCCACAACTATCTCCCTACTGAGATACTTGGGAACTGGGGGGACTTATGATCTGTACATAATGAGGGACCGACTCCAGATCTCCCAAGTCCGCCCCTCATCACATTGAGGTCCGACTAGAGACTCTCATGAAGTCCGACTAACCAACTCCAGATCTCCCAAGTCAACCCTTCATCACATTGAGGTCCGACTAGAGACTCTCATGAAGTCCGAACATAAGAATGTCCGGCTATAACTCCCCTCGACCGAGCTCTGTCTACGAAGTCCGACTGACCGGCTAACAACCCCTTGGGATCGGACCCAGCGCAGGGTTTAATGTCCGACGAAACAGCCGGACCAGGGCTCGGACATGTGGCGGAGCGTATGACCACGCGCCTCCTTATGACGGAACACGTGTCAACATCGCGCCTTGCCGACCGGGTCTCAGGCTGTCAGATGCCTTGTCCCCCAACCTCTCCCTATAAATACCCGCACTCCATTCGGGTTCAAGGTATGATTTTCGGTCGGACAGA
>JAYMSR010000347.1:0-15144 GCA_036897825.1 Plantago rigida
AGGGAAAAGTACAGAATTTTGTAAATTGCAAAACCGACTTTAAAGTGCACCTCGTGGATACAGATATTATCAAATTGCCCCTTGTGATTATTTCTTTCGCTAATTGACCCAACGTATTTGTTCTGTTTCTCAGTGGCTGGAGAATTTGGTAAGTTCCAACTTCCAACTAATTATGTCCTCATAATTCCTAAGTGGCTGTCTAAATTATCAGCAAAACTTATGTGTACATTCATCAACACTGACAAAAGGTCGAGTGAAGAGATTCACGACGGAACCCATGTTATCAAATTGATACGAGCTTACAATAACAAATTGATAATAAGAAGTCATACAATTCTACAAAAGGAGTCTTCACAGGCAGGGGAAGAGGAATTCGGCGGTTAATTGGTCATTTACCGCAGAAAAAAACTTAATTGGTGCTATCCCACTGCGGTTTGCCGGGATCCCCATCTGGAAAAACACAGGGACCGCCAGGATGCTATGCAACCCATAATAGAGATATTTATTCCTGACAGGCCTGAAAATGCTCAGGGATAGCAGGATTGGGTGGCATCCAGGTGAGGTTGATAACACTGGTCGGAACCATAGGTAGGAAGAGATAGCGAAGCTCGCAATGCATCAGAACAACATCTCGAAATCACCTCAGTGCCGACATAAGGCTTGCTGGTTAGTTAAATCCAGTCGCGATCATCAGCTTTTCCATCAGAATGATATTTGTTAGCCATCACATATTGTAAGGGAGGATAGTCCAGGATCAGCAGCTCCACTGATGGTGGCACCATTTCGTTTAACATACAACAGATATTCCACTGCTCCGTCAGTAATAACTTCGCCAGGAATCGGCAGCAGAATACCAGGCGGATAAGGACGTATAAGCTCACCACATACTTTCCCAACACAATCCTCAATGCCCACTTTTCTTTTACGCGCAAAAAAAGCATCTCTAGGACTCAAAATCACATTGATTTCGCCAAAGGAAGTCAACTTTTTTAAATCGTTAGCTCTACTTACTGCATAATCACTCAGTTTGTAATTTGCTGACAAATACTTCAGTCCTGACACAAGCCTCAAGACATGCTCTCTCTTTGTTCCAAGGTTAAATGGTAGTGTGATAGATCGTGTCCCAACAAGCTCTGACACTACCCCAAAGTCTCTACATAAGATATCATCAGCTTCGAAACCAGAAATGCAAAGCTGCTGCACACCAACAGTGACTCGCAAAGGATCAATGGCAGCAAACTCTGGAAGGTGTACAGTACCAAGAAGTGAGATTCCAGGGATTTTGCCAATCATAATTTTTGCTTCATTAGCTAATTCAATAGCTTTACTGAAGAGCTTTCCTCCATTATCACTTAGCTGAGCTCTTGCAGCGTCTAATGATGCTAATAACAGATAATTAGGGCTACTGCTCTGAAGAGTTTGAAGGCATTGGCAAATCCTTTCCCTGTCAATTAGATTACCAGAAGAATGTAGCATGGAGGATTGTGTAAGAGAGCATAGAGCTTTGTGAGTTGATTGGACAACAAGATCGGCTCCTTGAGCGAGAGCTGAGCTTGGAAGCTGGCGATGGAAGCCAAAATGAGCCCCGTGGGCCTCATCAACAATTAAAGGGACTTTGTGGCCATGACATAGCTTCGAGATAGCACCTATATCACTGCAAATGCCGTGATAACTGGGTGAAACTACCAAAACAGCAGCTGGTTTTCGACCTTCAATCTCAAGTTCCTTTATTGCTTTATCAACCTGTTACAACAGTCATCTGTCATTTCACACAATTATAGTTTATCATAGCATGATCATAAAAACTGAACTTGCCTGTGAAGGTGTGATGCCACCAGCAATTTCCCAGTTATATTCATACTCGGGAATAATGTATTTGGGTACAGCACCTGACAAAACCATGGCAGATACTGCAGAGATATGAGAATTTCGTGGAAGAATGAGAGTGTCTCCAGGACAACAGGTAGCCATAATTGCTGCCTGAACTCCACATGTACTGCCCCCTACAAGAAACCATGTCTCTGATGCTCCAAAAAGATCAGCTGCCTGTTTTTGCGCTTCGAGAATAGGTCCCTCAGGTGCAAAAAGATTGTCAAGCTCCGGAAGCTCTGGTAAGTCGTGCAGAAACGTTCTTGAGCCAATTAGACCAGTCAGAGATGCAGGTGCTGCTTCTCCTCTGTTGTGTCCTGGAAAGTGAAAACTGGCTGCATTTTCTTCTGCGGAAGCTTTTAATGCACTGACTAGAGGAGGAAGTGTGTGCTCCTTGAGTTTATGTGAATCACTCTTGATAACTTTATCTTTAAGCTTCAAATCTAAAAGTTCGGAATGTTCTCTGTATTCTTGCTTGTTTCCTAATGTTAAATGGCAACCTTCCTATAAAACATGGAGAAAGTTCAAATAAGCTCTAAACCTCTCATCTAACAAAAATCTAAGCCATTCTACCACATGTACTCCCCATATCCCAAATACTTAACGCTAAAGTAACCAACGAACAGCAGCAGATAGATGAAATCTAGAGAGTTAAGATGTTAGATGAGATCTAATGATAATAGTCTAATACATATCTCCATGAACACAGCAATCCCTTTTGTTCGAAAGCGAAATTTCTTTACTCTCAAGAATATTCTATGGCATGCCAAGAAACTGAAAGGAACTTGCTGTTAAGCCTGTCATCTCATTCTCATCACATTAGTATTTCTTTCTACTAAAATTCAAGAAATGATGTACCCTAATCAGAGTGCAAATCTCCAACACACAACACAGAAAAATTCAACATAGAAGTCCAATTCAATCACAATAGTGGTCAAGATTTTATTTTTATAGTCCTGTATGCTTGAAACTTGAAAGCTACATAGAAGAAACAGAAAGGGGAGAGTTTAAGGAAGCTGACCTTTGATTGGGAAATACAAGCAGCTGCTCTTGGTGGTAGTCTGTTAACGGTGAAACTACCCGAGAAACTCGAATTCAAGCTCTGCCCAAAAGAATATGAGCAAAGAGTAAGAATAAATTAACGAAAACAAACAATTCAAGATGCTGGTGTTGAGTTCGTGAGTCTGTGTGTTGGAGACGAAATGGAAGGCCTTGGAGTTCACTTTACCATATCCACTCCCAAAGCGAAACTAAACCTGGAGGATTCATCTGGACAATCGAATATATAGGCTAAATTGCATAAAACATCATCAAGTATCACAATTTTGCATGATAATTACACTATGGTCTATGATTCTCAACAATTACGGCCATCTATGACTGTGTCTAGAGCATCCAAGAGCAAATGTGATACTGTTTCGAATAAACATAGTAGTAGTACGGAAACTCACTAGAAACAATTTACTCGGTGTTCGTGACATTTTGAGTTATAGTAATTCATAATAAATATTTATGAATTAAAAACAAATTCTTATTTATTATTATTATTAGTAGGGATCATGTTGAAACTTGGCACATGGCCCTACAATCTTTGAGACTGGCCTATCAACAATCGACATGCCTTGAACGAGTTCAACACGAGTTGGACGTAATTATTCGGAGAGAGTCTTTCGAGTCCGTCTAATATGTTGTAAATAGTCTTAGGCCCTACATGTATAGTCTTTGGATTCCAAATCAAGTACTTTTGAGCTTTTCGATTCTGAATATGTATCCTGTGTGGCTTCAAAGATAAATTTTGTGGTTTTGGAAAGACCAGATTGGATGTCATCATAATTGAAGGAGAAACTTTAAATTGATAGAATTTGCCATATTGCAAAGTGTACAAAAGTTAAGCACGACACCATTTACTACTAATCTCAAATAAAGCTGAAATTCAAATTAGCTGCAAACCATAGAGGCACTAGTTTGAATAACAAATACAGTGCACGCAGCTGGAAATTTGAGGTGCAGATGCATAAATAAGAAAATTGAGTAATAGTTCTAGGCACTTTCGATGGCACACAACCTATATAAGATCAATCCAGTGTGTACACTCCATCATGAGCACAAAATGCTCAGCACGAGGTTACGAACAGTTCTGAATCGGATAACATTGATTTAGGAGACCATTGGTTCAGGACTGGCATTTGCTAAGATATCCAAGTATGAATTCTGGGGTTCCAGCTCCTCATGCCAGAGTGGGAGGGTATCACCTGGATAGAACTTCCTGCTGACACCACTTTCATTTATCTGCAATAAGTAAGCAAATAATTTACAGTTAAATCAAATCATTTAGCCATTGAAAAATGAAATTGAGATAGCCCTTCTCTCCAACTGTGTAGTGTAAATTAGTATGATAAAGCTAATGTAAACATTACAAGGCCATAATTTAATTCATGAATTGTGAGCAGAGCTTTCTAACAGTCTTTGCAATAAAAAAGTCTGTTTGAGAAAGGGACGAGCAATTAAAAACAAAAAGGCATTTGATGAACTTCAAAGACCATTGAGCAACAAACTATCTCAGCTGGGTGATGCTGATGCATGGTTGTACTGAAGAGTACAGCAACATATAATGATAAAACATGAACATTCATGAGCATGGGGAGAGTATTTGACAAATAACATCCTACTTAAGAGTCAAGACATAGTGATATTATAACTGTGAAGGAAGTAACATAGGTCGTAATGACAAGGAACTCACAGTCACTGTCCGAACAACACCGCCACTGGCACCATCCCTAGCCATGGCAAGAGAAACAGCCTTGACAACAAGTTTCTGCACAAAAATAACCAAAATGTATTCAGCAAAGTTTTTAGAATAACTGATTTTATATGATGAGAATCATAGCTTGCACAGTGCAAAATGAGTTGCCGAAAATGGGGATTCAAAGATTTTCTAGTTTCTAATCTCGTGGGAAACATGTCTCAATGGGAATTTCATATCATAGGAGCTCGGCAGTCGGTAGAAAATGAAAGGAAATCAACAGAGTTTTGTGGGCAGAGGGTAGATGGAAGTAAATGGAGACAGGATCATCTCGAGGATAAAAAGGTGATGAAAAAGAGCATGTCGAGGATGCGAAATACGATGTAAGTCACTGAATTATGATATGCTTCACTACTGAGCAGTGCACCTCTCTCGCAGCGCTCAGAAACATGAATAACACCATCATTTAGTATAAAAGTGTTAGACAAGAATTCACGTGTTATAAAACATACCTCAGCTTCCTCTTGGGTCATCCCTTCCTTCCATACTTGATCAAAGAAACCATACAGATAGGAGGAGCCAGATCCTGACATCAAGTGAAAACCATCATAATCATTTGTCACCTGAATGGGCTCAAAAGTACAAAACTAAGACCATCTAGAACTAACTATGGCAAGCTAAAGTAGAATAACAAACCTCCAATAGCAAAGGGCTGTTCTAGAATTGTTCCTCCCAAAGGTATTCCGTAAATTTTACCCCCTTCATACTTATCCCATCCACCAACAATCAGGCCAGTTTGGAGCATATTCTGCACAATCAACGGATACAATCAGTTGCATATAACAGTTTGTGAGTTTCACTCCAGTAAATATTGAAATTAACTCTAGGAGATAGATTCAGCTGGAAATATTGCTTCACATGAACATATCATACTTCAATTATTTCCCATGTTTTAATGCACAACAGAACACGTTGTATAATCCTTACTATGAATGCTCTATACTAGTATTGTGTGATAATAATGTGTTGAGCTGACACTAACATTTGGTTGCTCATTGCAGCTGCCAAATTGCTGAAGTCACACAGATTCACATCTGAGAATAAAGAAACAGTGACAAACCTTGTTATTGTAGGACAGTAGCCTGCAAAGATTTGCAGCAACTTTTACTGTTGCTGGCTGGCCAAGCTGTATCCTGCACCACAAAATATAGGATAAGAGCTTGGTTTATTAACAGTTTTTTTAACGTAGTATTAAGTCTCCAAAGAGATCCACTTGCTGGAACACATCTATCAGGCATCAGCAATAGTATCTATAGGACGGAGAGTACCCAGGAAGAGGAAGGTAATTTTTTAAATCATGTTGGAAAAGGGAGTATACAATATTTCATCAACAAAGAGGCATTCATGAATGATATAGTATCAATAAAAATAAAAATAACAATTATGTTTTGTCATTAAGGTGAAGCATTATGCAAACTCACGTGTGTTGATGGAGAAAGTAGCGCACATAATCCGAAACAATCTGTGAATCTGCTGCCTGTATTAAGGAATGTATCAATGTAAGTAACTGAATTTAAATATGTAGCATATAATAAATATCAAGGCAACAAAACAAAGAGGACATCAGAAGCAGATTTTGGTCCTGTAATTTCCAAAATAGAGTTTTCCTTAGTTCATGGCTAGGCGCATGTAAGACATTTGCAGATCAAAATATAACAGCAGGTTTAACTATCTTAACTCCTCAGTATGAAAAATGAACACAAATACCGAAGTTGTGAACTATGTGGCTTAATCTGGTTATGCAGTGAGCTAACTGAACTGAGCTCCAAAGTTCGTTAGTAACTGCAATAGCTTTTCTGCTGTGATCAATATTGGACAGTTGGCAACAGAGGCGATATTAAATTGTTGAAACATATAGTATTCAAAAGCGGTAAGACATATACATCCATGTCATCAAATAAATTAAATCAAACGGATCAAACAAATGATGTGGTGTAGCATAGTACGGCTAAAGAAAGTGCAGGTTATTTTGGAACTGATGACCCGACATTTCAAGTCTCTATACATACATCACAGTAATAAGGAAAAGGCTTCTATCGGAAAGCCTCACTCTAGTGCACATGTAATTATATGAAATCTAGATACGCAAGAAACCCCAAAATCATTCCAACATGTGAGCTTTCAGCTCATATTTTTTACTGTAAGTCCATGAAAAAATTAAACTAAACAGCCTACTGATCACACCCTGCATCCTTCACAAGGCAAACAACAAGCATAAAACCCTACAAATCAAAACAAAACTAAAAACGGTAGAGGCATTTAGGTCACATCCATACCGAACCGGAACGGCAGATGTAGACATTATCGGTGAGCTGAGTAATCTTATCGGAAGCCCTATTTGCCACATACACTCCTGCAAGTTAGGATTTTCAGTTCAGAAATCAGTAACCCATAACATTACTGAGCAATAGATAACTACGAATACACTGATTGTTCCCAAAAAAAAACAGAAAAAGAAAAAAAGAAAGATGAGAGGGATTGGTTTAGGTACCGGTGCTTGTGCGAGAATCGGCGCCGAGAATAACACCGCCGTTGTAGGTGACACCGATGATGGTGGTACCCATGGAGTGTGGACCATTGAAATCAGCAGAAGTCACGTCCATTGTCGATCGTAGAGAGATGGATTGAAGAAAATTGGAGGAGAAGAGTATTGATTTGTGAGAATTTGGGGAAAAAACAGACCTCAAGGTATAAAACCCGAGTTTCGTGTTGTTTAAGGCGGAACGAAACGCTTTCACAATTTGGCCCTTCAATTTTCTTTACATTCACTTTAGGTGCTATTTTTTATTTTTTTGTGACATATTCAGATCTTTACTTGGGTTTATGCCTCTATGGCCCATCTATTTGGGTTAATATTTTATATTAATATGAAACAAGAAGGTAAACTATAGACTGGGATTGGTTTGTGAATTGTGTTTATTTCATTCAAAACATACTCTTTTATAGGCAAAATTCATCCGACATTTTATGTATATTTCCAACCAAATTCAACCCTCATTCAATATATACTATGCTAATATTGTGATGGCCATAATTTTCTTCTCATCTGACATACCTTTAACATATGAACATTCACCTTTATATGTATATTTCACAACACATAATGCATTAAATTCCTATTATTAGTAGTTACTACTACTCTTTATTTCATGTTCTCAAATACTACATGAGACATACACTAACCAAAAAATGCATTATTATTAATTTATTCTAGGTGCTCTTAAGTAAATTGTACTGCAATCAAATTTCAATTAGGCTCATCAAATAAACTACTTCCGTCCCAAATACAATTTTCTGCAGGTTCGAACACAAACTTCAAGACTACAATAATTGTACCATTAGCATGTTCACTTACTAATTGAGGGTAAATACAGTATGACTATTTACCAATTGAGCTAACTTTATATTAATGTGTGCAATATATTAATCTGAAGCTATTGTTCTCATATACTATGCTATAAGATATTACCTAGACCAAGTCTATAATGTTTTCGTAGATTATTTGTCAATCATGTGTGCTATCGTGATTCAGCTATTTGCATGGGTTATCAATTAATTGTAATTGTGTACATGGTCTAGATAAGTATTTTTTCGGTACGAGCATGTTAAAATTTAAGATGAACAATTTACATTTTTCTTACTGTGTTTATTCTCGTCTTAATTAAAAAGTGTATTGGATAAAGAAGTCATTTTGTAGTAAGAAGATAGCGAAAAGATGATTTCCCTCATTAGTGTAATATATCAAAATACAGAAACCAAAACTAAATTTGTGCATCTAATAGGATCGTTACATGTAATTTACATGGTCATGGAGAACTGAACATCCAAGAAGATGCAGCTTCCAACAAAGCCCACCTCTTTCTACTGCTAAACTTGAATCATATTCATTACCAATCATTCAGGTCCTGTAATTCCTTCTATTGTTCGATGCCAAGGAGCTAGGAGACACAATTCAAAAGTGGAGGCATTGCTGCAATGCTGCTTGTACAGTTGCAGGTGTTTCTTCTTTTCTACTTTTTAGACAGTAATGGGATTGTTTTATTATATGTGAAATTTATCCTTTTTATTTTTATTGTATTATTGTTCGGGGTCCATTTTTTGTAAATTCGCACGTCCTCAATATTCCAGGACCGGCCCTGAACAGTGAATGAAATGATGAGTAGCTTGTCACTAGAATTGATTGGGGAGTATTATCAACAAAGAAAATTGCTTGCATGATATTGAAACAAGAAAGGGAAAAAATAAGAAAGCAAGAAAACCATTTGAAATTAGTGGTACTAGGAAACTCAATCAAATGGAGTAGTTCTTTAGCTGGTGATGATACTTTGGTTTGTATCTTCTTACAAACTGCCTTATGTACAAGATTAGATGCAAGGAAAATCACTCTCTGAGTGTTCCTAAGGGAAAAAAAAAGACACTCCCATCCACCATGTTGTCATTTTGTTTTATTTCTTCATTCAAACATTTAGTGCATCCTGAATGTTAGCATTTCTTGGACTAGCATCTGGTTGATTGTCCATTTGCGTATCCGGTTACCCTCTGACCCTCACTCATCTGCAAAAATAAGAGGTTAATCATGTATTTTGTGAGAGTGACGTGCAAAATCAAGATATTCCATCTAGTGTTTCATGTTTTGCGAAGAAATTATTGAGTGGTTATATGACTTATAACTCACTAGTGATCGAGAATACTCGGAGAAGTTTCCTGAACCGGCATTGTTGTTGATTGAAAAGTTGGGCATTGATTCTTCAGCGAAGTCTCGCAGTCTCTCCAGCTCAGGTAACACCTCACTAAGATCTGGTCTATCTTTGCGCCTCAACTCTGTGCACCTAAGTGCAAGTTTGGCATAAGTCTTGGCATGTTCTACTGGCCAGTCGGGTACTGCAGGGTCAAGCATATCTGCGAAATTCCCCTTCTCGATAGACCTTTCAACATAATGAGTCAAACCCATTGGTGGCTTGGCAGTTATTATCTGAAGAAGCATGACTCCAAGAGAATAAACGTCTGACTTTACACCAAGCATGCCGGTTTGCTGATATTCAGGATCTATATAGCAGAATGTTCCTGCTGCTGATGTCATGTGATATTGAGTAACACTGTCGGCAACTGAAGGAGGGACAAGCCTAGCCAAGCCAACATCACTGATCTTGCACACTAAGTTGCGGTCGAGTAATATGTTTCCTGGTTTCAGGTCTCGGTGTACCAGTGGTTCTGGCTTGCTTTGGTGAAGGAAAAAAAGGCCAGTGCTGATTTCTGCTGCTATTCGGAACCGGATTTGCCAAGGGAGCACACTGTTTCCTGGTCGAAAGAGAAGGTCTTCCAAGCTCCCATTAGCCATGTATTCATAGACTAGGCAACCATGATCCGGGCATGCACCAAGCAGGAGAACCATGTTGGGATGTCGAATACAGCTCAGAACTTCAATCTGCATCATGTTATTGGAAATAACTATTATTTGAAATGTGGAAAACTACTGCCCACCCTCCCACAGGGAATTCGTACCTCTTGCTGAAATTGTGATCTTCCCTGGGCTGCGTCTGGACGAAGAATCTTTATTGCAACTTGTGTATGATCTAGGTAGCCCCTGTAAACGGGTCCATATCCACCTTCTCCAATTTTACGGGATGCTGAGAAGTTTTCTGTAGCAAATTCAATCTCCTCCAGTGTATATTTGCGGTATCGACAATCATTTTGTGCCAGCTTATCCAGGACTTTATTCTTCTCCTCTGATTCTACCCGAGCTTTCATTTCGGCATTCATCCTTCTCTGTGCCTCAAGCTCGGCTATTCTCTGAGCCGCTCCCGCTTTCTGAATAGCTGCCCTACATCTCTCTTTCTCTCTCTCCGCCACTGCTAATGCTGCCTCCTCAGCCTGCCGTGCCTCATCAAGCTTTTGTTGCTCTTCCACTTTCCAGCGGTGGAGCTCCATTGCCTATAAATTTTAAATTAGCTGATGCTTTTTGGTATAAAGAATTTCGTTTTGTTTTAGTTTCGACTAGTTTTGTGGCATGTCAGAGAGTTCGGGAACTAATTTATTTAGAAAATAATTGTCTATATGAGCAATAAGACTAAAACCATATAAATATAAAGCAGTACTTTCTGCTTTGCTGAGAGAGCTTCCTTGCAGGCTGTGCTGTACATATCTATTGTCTGTTTAAGCTCTTCCCTAAGCCTTCGCATCTCTGCTTCAACGTCTTCCTGTATTCGGGAAAGAAATGAAGTTAGTATCATTGATTTAACTCCAGTCAGTTTTATTTGTTTCTCTTAGTTTGGATATTCTAATGGATGGTGTAGAATAATATCGACCCAGAGTCATAAGCGACACTAAGAGTTGTAACTTGTAAATGCGATGCCTATAATGAAACTATGTGTTTAAAAATTTGTGGTAGGAATCATTTTGTGGATCACCTGAAATGCAAGATGCTTGGTGAGAAATCATGTAGCTAACCCTAGATGCAAGAATTGGAACTTTATGTGCGTACCATATTTTGTGATCCTGACCATATACTGTTTGGACCTTCTAGGGAGCCGGATGAGAACATCCCAAAGCTGCCATCAGATGAGGATCTGGCATTAGAGAATTGGGACCCAAGACTCAATCTGCCGTCTGTGACTGAACCGGTTGACAGACGATTCCCTATATCATACTCTAATGTGGGCAATGGCATTATTCTATCGATGTTTGGTCTGCTTGAACTCACAAATGATATGTCAGAATCATGCATTGGAACATCACCATATGATCTGTTCGAATTTGATATTCTGGTAAATGGTGACCTGCATACACAAGTACTGAGTTTATTAGTTATATAATTCATGCTTATACAAGTTTTCTTGAACTTTAATATTCTGTTTTACATTTTTTTCCAACGCAAGGATGTACCATGTTACAATTCCTACCCATTGTTTGGTTTCTTTGTGATTTGTTGTTCATGTTAGTAGACATTTCAATATGTACTAGGTCTTACTTGATTGCGTCTGAGTCATCCATTGTGCTGGATTTGGCTTGAAAAGAGGGCCTTTCAATAATAGCATTGGTAGGCCTTTCAACAATAGAACCTGACATGGGAAATTCAATTATCTCAGTTAGGCAAAACTCAACGACAAGATGTAACTACAAGATGGTAGAATCAACCGTTAAATGTTCTGGTCTAATGTTATCTTCTCTTAAATCTATGTTTATTCGGAATCTGTACCAGGGAGGATGCTTTACACGCTTCTGGGGTTAAAGTTATTTTTGAACTACAATATGCACGGTATAAATCCATTCTCCTGCTAGTACATGTGCTGAACAAGAAATATCTCACTGGACTTGAAAGGGATTTAGCCTAGGAAAGAAGAAAGTATTGTGTTCCCCTTGAGCCTGCCCTAATTAAGGGCTAAGTGTACTAATGTATTGTACTGTACGCACTTGTTATGCACTTGGTACAATGCATTTATGTACAATGGGACAGTGCCAAATATGAATGCAAGAATATTTCACCAGAAAAACACCTCTATTTGTGTTCCCTTGCGTGATGCGTGCATTATTTCGAGCCTGAGGGGAGTTAATTGAGTTTTGCATGGGAGCTTCACTTGGAGCTGAAAGAGAGGCAGGTCTGGTGGATGATAATTTCCCTTTTGCAACTACATGAACGGTGCAAAATTCCGGTGCCCCTTTGGAGACGTTGGCTGCATTGGTAAGCAGTCATTTTTGAAACAGGAGATCTCATTCACCATCACCTGCTTTCGGGTTTTCAACACTACAATGGGGTAAAGCGTCCCTGATACGCCCGAAAAGAGGGCAGCACCTAGGAGGAAAAACTTAGATTTGTCTAGCATCTCCCAGTCAATGTCAGCTGGAAGATGAATCTCAGTAGCTGAATCATCTTCTGCAGCACTTAAACTCATCTTCGCCATTCAACAAACAAACAAACACCCAAGCAAACAAACAAACACCAAGGAAAGTTTCCCAATCAATCAGTATATATCACTCACTACTATTCTCAATCTCTATTTACAGACAGCAAAAGGACATCATCAGGAAAACAAAAATCCAGAAAAACCTAATTAGTTGAAGGATTGATTGAAAAGGGGAAGTAAGTAAATCAGTGAAGCTTTTTGCGTTTGCGTAAAGAGATTAGAGAGCGGAAATGAATGAGATCGAGCAGCATTTCTTCTCACCAGAAACCGATGATTCGGTTGAAACACTCACTGGCACACAGATTGAAGAAGAAGAAGGAAGATACAATCGGTTACTTGAATCTGTAGCAATTGTTTGAAGTTGTCAATGTATTGGCTACTCTTTGAAAAGTGAAGATTGAGAATGAATATGTAGTTATAATTAATCCCTTGCTTTCTATTTTTCCTCTTTATTAACTATTGCTGAGTTTCTTGTGTCTGTGAAGGTGGTTGCATTTGGTAGGTAATGATGAAAAGGACAAATCATCATATCTTACATCCTTGCGGGTGCAGAAGCAACGGAAGGGAAGGAATAGCTCCTTGGTTTGTCTATCTATGGGAATCACTTTAGCATCTTCGGTGCCTGAGAGAGAGAGAGAGAGAGAGCACCATAACACCATTCAGTACGTAAAGAAGAAGATTCGGTGATACTATTATGAGACCTCACAAAAATTTCCAACAAGTGCCATTGGTTCACAATAATTTACAACGGTCATCAGAATAAGTAAGGTGCGTATTATGTCTTCATCATGAAACTTGAGCAGTGTAGAATATTTGATGCAAGTTCTTCGAAAACATATATGATCAGAAAAAAGGCAACTTTCTATGCATCTACAAAAAAATCTTCAATATCATTGAGAACATGCAAAAAAACTAGCCATGTGTATTTTGGATATCCACTTGTTTGTGTAAATGATCATTTAATGCAGATTCAAGAAGAGAAGAATACCCAATGCAGGGCCTGAAGGAGGCTTCAGCTTGACATGGAGGAGAACAACGGTGCTGCCTTTGTAAAGGAGATTATCCACAGCCCATTTTAACGCAGCTTGGCTCCCTTTGTCTTTGTCTATTGCAACCACGACCGGCTTTTGCTTCTTATCTCCATTCCCTCTTTGATTCATCGGTTCCTGAATGAATTCGTGTCTTTTCAATTACTCTCCCTTTGTTGAAGTAATTGGAATTTGCACAAGGCTAGTCCGGTTTACTGAGACGCAGCCTTGTTCCTTGGAACTATTCAATCCTTTTCTGAATCTGAGAATACAAGTTTTACAGCTGCATTGTAAAAAGATTTTCCCTTCTGACAGGAAGCTTCTGTGAAAAAAATCCTGTGTTTTTGTTCAATGGTCTTGAGATGTTTATGACTTGTGAGCCTTGAATCTGTGTTAAAATTTCAACCATCCAATTTCACTTTGCATACTGGTGATTTGCTTACCGTGTAAAGTGGTTATAACAGGCTATTTGTGGCAAGTAAGTATTGACTGGTTAATACAAGTCTTTGTAGTCATGAAGTTCCAAAAGTAGAATCTCACAGGGAATGAGTATATACCTTGTCTTGGCTTTAGAATGTCCCCGCGGGGCTTGCATCCGCGGCGCTGTCAAATGTATTGTCGTCATAGTTTTAAAGGGAAAATCACACACATACAAACTTTAAAGTCATTTAGTAACGAGTTTGAAGTTAAATCGAACACTTTAATGGACACGCCTGCGTAAAAAGAACAAATTTGAGGGGATCATTACGATTTTTCGCCTGCCTAGAAAATTTTGTTTGAATTTGAGCTAATGATTCTGCAAGACTTGGCACCAGCTGACTGTTTGCAGATTATCAGAATAATCATGCAATCTAAAACAGAATACAAAATCTGTACAGGACAAATACAGAGCAGAACTATATCTAAAAACAATCTGACAAGCCAAATACACAGAAGTACAGAACCTTTATCTGCTAAGAGGAGGTGCCTTGTCTAAACTCAACCAATGTTCTTGGTTTGGTTTGTGTCCTAATCCCTCTTGCAAAGATCATTGGATCGCATTGGCTGTTCAACTTGAAACGAAATGAACTTTTCCTAACAGATTCGATAGCGTTCTTAGGTTACAAGAACGATGAACTATTCACTGCAAAGAACGACTTTCTACCAAATTTCAGCACTTAATAAGAGAAGTAACAGGCATTGTCAAAAACCAACCACAAGTTTATAAAATGCGTAAAGAAATATACTAAAACTTTGTCAAGTACTACATAATACATTGATCAAACAGAAAAGAAACATAATGCGTAAAGAATCTATATGTATTGACACTTTGTCAAGTACATAAACTCTTGATCAAACAGAAAGGAAAGGAAAGACCTATACAACTGAAAGAAAAAAGCTGCTAGTTAATGAACACTGATCAGACATCTGGGCAAACTGGAGCATCGAAGAAACGCTTCCAGAACCAGTGCTTCTTCCAAACTCGTTCGTTCATCTCATCAATCGGGATTCCCTTGGTCTCCGGTAGCAAAACGTAAGCGAAAAGGCCCATAACTACGATCCA
>JAYMSR010000348.1:0-15128 GCA_036897825.1 Plantago rigida
ATTCAATTAATTTATATAAATATTCATATATACATAGTATCAAAATGTACAAATATTACATGCAAAATCTATCTGAAAAATTGAAAATTAATTCCACAAAAAAAAGGAAAATTTAATAATACTAAAGAAATTTAATATTTTTAACAGAGTAAATAAAATATGACAGTTGAATAATAGCAAAGAAAGAACGAAAGAATGGAAAAATTAGGGAAGCAAATGAGTGAGCATGCAACGATTCCATGCCTTGCCTTGGTATTTTGCCAAATAGTAGATGGTTTCTACGACTCGAGTCAATCACCTGAGGGCTCACAAGTCACAAGTAAAACAACTTGTCATTGAGCCATACGTCAATTTCAGCAGACATAACTTCTTAAAATAGGCCTTGGAGAACTAACTACGATTGCTTTTGAGCGTCCTTCTGAACCCCCAATAGAACCTACTGAAATAATTACATGATTATCAAGAAATCCTACAGTCAATTCACCTTTCTTAGTTCTTAGATCTTAAGACAGATGGCCACCTATTTCAAACCTGCCAGATTTGAACAGGCAAGAGAGTGCAGTAAAGGCTCAGGCTGAAATTCTGTTCTGCCCAACTCTTTGCTCCGCCGACTGAACCAAGGTCAATCTACAATACGTGTGCCGAACTTTACATTTTGAGGCCTGCTTAATATCATCGCTACTCTCGAACAACAAGCTCTAGAACTGTCATTGAGTTTCGAGATAAAGCTCAAATAGCATATACACCCTCTACCCGATAACTTTATACAGTAGGATTCGCGCCTAGTTGTAGGTGAAAATATGAAATAGATAAAACATGAAAGTTTGTCAAAATGTATACTAAAAGTAACAATTTTTAACTGTGTGCGGTAGTTTCCATTGTTTCATGATCTATAAAGTTCAAGGGGCCACCTAAAAATGGAAAATGTATGAAGTTTTGTAGGATGGGTAGTACTACTTGTTCTGCTTTAGGTAAATTTGGTATTAGCACCACTTATGTTTTAGGTTTGTTCTTTTAATCTAAATATGGCGATTTAATATGGCAACGCTAAAGCTATTTATTTGTAAGCATCTGGGGCAGGGAAGAGAATGTTATCTACACGTCACAGATGCCGCGGATTATGAAGGCATTTGTGCATGTTTATGCCACGCCACCCGTTGCATCATTTCTTCGCAATTCTATTGGTATTCGACATTGTGCAGTTTAGTGGGTATTGAAGCTACTGCATTCCAGAGTCAGCCAGCAGGAAACACCTCATTGTTGAACTACAATAGAGTACTTGGGCATGGTAGATAAAGAGGTGAAGTCACATACCAGACATCTTGTTTACAAGCCAGAGTACACATTCTTCCTGCGCATTATGAAAGTGAAAGAAAAGGAAATAATTGGAATTTGCATTACTCATATAACTCTCAAAAGGAACTTGCGGATACTCTTAAATTAACTGAGAAAGGTACAGCACGGTACTTGTATGAAGAGAGTTGTGTGCATGCCATTCTATATATGGAGCAACTAAATGGTCCATAATCGGGCTCAAAAGTTGCCTAAGACTGCAATATGATGTTCCCAAGCAACCTACGATGACAAGGAGTATCGACTTCTTAGGCAAATGTAATCTGCTTCCATGATGTCACATAGCATTGCTAAGTACACATTTTCTTTTCTTTCTTGGAAAATCTCGTAACGTTGAAATTGCGATTAACACGTCAAGATTCACACACAGCATCAAACAAACACTTAGAAACAAATTATATCTCAAAAACAATACCTAACATTCGCTTGCAGGAAAGGCTTATAGTTTTGCAACCTTGATTGATGAACCCAAATCAATGTACTGGAGTACTATTTCAACTATTAGAAAAACAGCCAGTCATTCGAACAAATAAAATTAATCAATCAATTGTTATGATTTCAGGTTACAAGTTGATAATGTTTTTGCAACTTATATACAGACGTGTGTAGGAAAGCACATACAAACCAACAGCCTGAGATGAAGGAATGTTATTTACTCCTATCAAATATCCCCTGTAACATCTATTTTTTATATTATAAAATTGAAGATTTACTTTACATGGGAATTAAATTCCAAAATTGTCCTAAATTAGTGAAGTGTAACTTAGTTTCAGTTCTAAAGAGGAGAAACTCATCTGCGGCTGTGAGATATCTACACATGCACAAACGTTGGGGGCAACGTAATCATCAGCTACTCTGACTGAGGAGTGACCCCACGGTCCACGGTTCAAGTAAACCATGTCTTCAAGTCACAGGCACGATGAAGCAGTTCATACTGAAAAAATGATATACAAGTGGAATCAACAAAAATTCTGATTCAAATGGACCATCTCATGTAAAAAGGACTTGCATCATACTAATTAGGTGGAAAATACAAGTTCACGTCAGCATGCTACACATCATTGGTCAATCAGAAAAACACAACTATACAACATTAATCTTTTTTCCTTTCCTATTGATTTCTCACAGGTAAGTGTGACTATTCAGGCTGAGCATTGTTGGACCCTTTTTGAGGGGGTGGTTCATAAAACATTGATCTAAAAAAGTAAAACTCAGGTATTTCATTTAGAAAGAGACAAATATTCAGCTATATGTGCTCCGTTTCAGAAAAAAAAGCTACCCAGCATATTAGGCATTTGCATTCAAGTATTGCTAAGCTGCAACTTTGAAAACAAACTAGGACCCTAGTATCACGGGTAAAATCCAAAAAAGGACCTCGTGGTTGAGCCAGTGACAATTTCAGTACTCGAGAATGGTAGCATCCAATTTGTATACACATGAATATAACACCCCCACCCACCCCGCGTCAAATTTACGTACAAAACCCAAATTCCATTTAGTAGCCAACGTGTGACGTGGATGTGATTGTGAACTGGCTAAGTGATATAAATTAAACCAAAGATGAATTTAAAAATTAGCGAAATTACAAGTAGTTGGGACAAGTCTTGTGGTCTCTCACAAAAGGTACTCAAATTGGAAAAGGTGGCATTCATGTGTATGCAAATAGGATGCTACTATTCTCGAGTACAAGAATTGGAACCATCTCAACCTAGAGTAACTTTTTTGGGTTCTACCCCTAGTATCACCATCAACTTATAGAGACGGATAGACTGATTGCTAGCTTATTCTAGTTTCATTGGAGCAATGGTAAGTGAAAACCCACCAAAAGAGTTTGTGAAGGAAGCTTCTTTGTTCGCTTAATGAAGGATTATATATTTTTAGCATTTGCATTCGAATAGCATTGATAAGCCACTAGTTCTATATTAGTCCCATCATCTCCATAAGAATCTATAAGCAGCTCATTGGATTAATATAATCATATAAAAAATCAAACAGTTCTAACATCAACAGATAATACTTGCATGATATCAAATTAAGAATCTCAACATATAAACAAATATGTGAAGTTAGAAAAAATGAAAATTAAAACAAAGGGAGTTCACATACACAGGTAAAAGGATTGACTGCATTGCCTCCAGCGCAATCACCAGTTCCAAATGTGGCCAATCACCAGCAGGCGAGCTCCTCTAAAATCAGTTCAATGATCCACGACACCTAAAACAAAGGAAGCAGGCACGAAGAATGAGGCCGAAGACCAAGATTCATAATTGTAGTGAAAAGTTAGAAATCAACAGATGCATAGGTGTTTCCACAAAGAACACTTAAAGCTACAAATGTTTGGTAAATAACTAACCGAGTCATTCATTCAGTTCAACAATGATGCGAAATATGTTCGTACAAAGGTAAGTCTTCTTTCCTTCTGGATAAGGATGTACATTTCTTATATCCTTCCCTGGAAAATATTAGTCTATTACTGGGAGAACTTTTTTCTTTTGTATGAGTGCTTTTTTATTTTATTTTATTTATTTATTTATTTTGGAGGGGGTTGGGTTTCCATGTTCAAGGCTTAGATTCCATGTAAGTTGTAGCAGTCACAAATATGAAAATTTATACTAGGCAAATTTATAATATAATAATATGTAATCATTAAAAGCAAACCAGCTGTGACTTAAGCAGGTAATTAAGGAAATTATGCCTATAATATTCACCCAAACCTCATACCTCTTAGAACCGCAGTTGCAAAGGATCTTTTTTTCCTCCAGAGGGAACTTGTAATTGTAAGTGAGCTCTTCACCAGCAACAATATGGCGTTTTGCATATATGAAAATCTTTTTCTCCCCCTCTACACTAATGACTTTAGTGTAGCAATTAGGCTGAAATTCAGGACAATTAATCTCATATTAAGACGATTACAACACCCATCTGATATTACTAATACAATCTCACAACATGGCTCTTGAAGTGGTTACCTCACAAGAGTGATTTATAAATCTAGCAATCCCTCCACGCTTTGTAGCATCCACCTGCAGAAAAATGCATTGAAGAAAATACTTCATCTCAACCCATGCTTTCCATCATAGAAGAAAATGTTACATTGTATCCCGCTGAACTATTTCAGTATAGACTTCAAGGTTAAACATTTACAGATGCACGGAGAAAGGGAAAGGTTTGTGAACTTTTATAGAGGGACAATGCCATGGTACACTAATAAGGGGTAGAAAACATTGATAAGCGGAATGATGATAAAGATTTGATTAAGAATACGAGGTAACAGATCTGATTCATAGATAATAAAAGCTTGACAATATATTTTCACAAAATGACCTACTGCAAGTAAATTTAAGGTAACTAATCTTTTCTTCAATGTGATTTTTAAATAATACTTAGAACAATTGCTTACAATATATTCAAACTTTGTCTGGATTATATTCTACTTACCACATAACCATCATCCAATCGGAAAAGGTAACTGCTCCCAATTCCCATCTTCTCATACTGAATCTCTCGTATATCAGAAATCTAAGAATCCAAGAGAGAAAGATGTGTTAACGAAATGACAGGAGTTGAAGATACAGCAAACAGTGTTTAGATTTGATACATCACTCTCCTAGAAGTCACGCAATTCTATTACAGTCGATGACAATCTGAATAGTGAATACCACACTCTGCCAAGAAAAATTATAGTTTCTCGAGGAACACAAATTTAAAGAGGTTTTTTGCAGATCTTAGTTTTTTTTTTGCGTGTGTGATTACTAGTGAGTAAGTATGTATGCATCTGGCCTTTTTTCCCCTCGTCTTTTTGCCTCATGTGTGCCCACTTGGAAATATGATTTTAAAAACTTAGTGAAGAAAAACTTACATAATCTATAAGATTTAAAAGAAAAATACAAAAGATTATACAATTTAGAAGCAGCTACGGAACATAAGTGTACAAAAACACACAATGTGACTGCTTACACGAGGCCGAATAAGTTCTCCAACGTATTCAATAACGAAGTCCTCAGCCTCAATTGCCTCGAGCGCAATAAGACCCCAATCGTGTATCTTGCTTCGTTGGAAACGTAACTGTTTTTTCCGTGCCTGGTCAGAAAATAAAAATAAATACAAAAATAGTGTGGAAATTCAAAAAACTACTCTCCATACTAACATGTATATGTTTCCCTATTTGGCAAATTCTATTTTAATTACGCTAGTTCTGAGCCCACTGATTATCTAATCAAGAAACACCCTAGAAAATCGTTTAAATAGCAAACATATACTACCTGTTGGAATGCAGGTACTATTTCCACAAATACTTTCAAATCTTCCACAAGAATTCAGACATTTATTGATTACCTTCAATTGTGTCGCTTTCAGAAGATCAGCCCCTTCTGCAGCAGCAAGAAGGTTGCGCAACTTGACCCTGTTTGTTCGAGCAGAAAGTCCCTTAGCACTTGACGGATGAGATCCACTACATTCGGAGTTCAGAAATTGGGAATCAATGTGAGTACCCCTTACACGATCCCTTTCAGAAGGAGAAGTCTGTAAAGCCCATTTACGCCATTCCCAGCCACGAATAGATGAACGAGCACAACCAATAGAACGTGGGCACTGTGCTACAGACTTGGGTTTGTTTTTCTTTTCCTTTTTCCGATCAACTTGTTTATTCACAACTTCCTTAGCAGTCCCTGTTGCAAGTTTGGTGACTTTAACAGCCTTACTTACTATATCATCAATCTTCTGCTTCTTTTTAGGCTTTCTGGTGCTACTTGCTGCATGAGAAAGGTAGCTGCCAAATTAGAAGATAACAATTTTGGTGTTCTACAAGTGCACAAGAGGACAAATTTGAAACAGGAAATCCATTTAATTAAATGAATATGAACCCCACGATATGGGATTTCTTGTATGAAAATAGCATATTTTCGACAAAATGCAGGTCGGCATGGATAAACCTCTTCAAGATAACCCATCAAGATACAAGATAGTACTTCCTACATCCCGAGCTAAGCTTCCAATTTGATATTTGTTAACTTTCTTAACCTCAGTTTTGATTATAAACTAATCTTAAATCATACAGTAAAAATAATTTTAAAACAATTACTATATTATAAGAGCATAATGGTTTTACTTTCATAATATAATCTTCTAATTATTTTTTTCTATATGATTTGGAATTAATTTGTGATTGAAAGAGACCTCGAAGAAGTCAACAAAAACAAATCAGAAGCTTTGACCAAGACGGAGGAAGTATTATTTAATTAGAAAAAACAGAATACCTTGACTGACATGATCAACCTCCCCTGTTTTTCGCCAACTAACATCCAGTGAAGAAGCACCTCCCACAGAAACATGATATTGGATGTGCAGCTTAGCACCTTGAGTTGTTCGCTCCTTTTTCTTTAATTTAGAAATGGTTTGAGCTTTACCAGTTTGAGCTCCAACTTTATGAGTATGATCCTTCTTTGACCTTTTGGCACCATGTTTCTGAGAACCCGTATCCACACCAGTCAGAGATTCAAAGAAAGAACACGACTTTTTCGTACATGACTTCCTCTTTCGAGAATATGTATAATTTCCTATTAGTAAGGATGCCTCAGAGAGTTTCTTCGCATCTCCCAGTTTTTCTTGCTTCGCACTTTCTACTGGACCCTGAGAAGAAAAGTTCATACCGAGAAGGTAAAGATCCAATACTCCATAATTTTCTAGATCAATTCAACCATGATAAAATTTAAAATTTAGGAAAATTAAGACTTCTATAGCAAAGGTACCTTTAGATTGTTCGAGTCATCACTTAGTGAAGATTGACACGTTTGCAGAGCATCATCAATAGCTTCCTCAACATAGAATGGTTTCAACTTGCTCATGACACAATCATACAGCCTCTGCTGACTTGTCACCAGTGCAATCTGGAAGAAGGTTTTCCTAATATGTTCATCCGACTCGAATATATTTACTTTCTGAACTTGTGATAAAGCAGGGTACACAATTTCTTCAGATTCAGGAGGGCGCAGCTCATCACTAAGTGCAACAATGGCCACATCATCCGAGTGCAAGGGCAATTTCTGAAACCTCTCCCTGAAGAGAGATGATATATCATGTGTTTCCAGCCTCTCCTGAGACTGAGTAGGTGACAATTCGTCTACTTCCACAAGGGTTGCATGCTCTGAATGCATTGGCAACTTCTGAAAAACAGCAGTATGGTGCGATGGTCTTGGTGAAACCTGAGATGCACGTTGAAGATCAATATGTGAGAGAGAGAGGCGGGGGGGTAATAAATAGTGTAACAACTAATAAATACCTCTTTCATAAGGCCACAGTGTTGAGAATCTACTACTTTCCGTACTTCCTCATCTACAAGGCTTTCCAAGAAAGGTAGTAAGGACAGTTTTGCTGACAAATGTAGGTCATTCAGTACATATTCCAGGATCGACTCCAGGTCATCATGAGATGCCGTGGGCTTCGATTGATTTTTAGAAGAGTCCATTATCTCAAAAGAACATGACAAAACTGATGGTGAGTGTGACTGTACATTGCCAGCCATTCCAACCAGTTCAAAACCTGGAGGACAGTCTATCTCACAGCTAGGGAATTCTTGTTCATGAGTGGAGGTGGAGACATTAACGTCAAGATCAGTTTCATATATGAAGACTGTAGTCTACAGAACATACTATAAACATCAATGCATACACATTCAGCTGTTAGCTCCTTAATCTGCACAGAGCAGGCTGTGGGTTGAATACTCTGTTTCACATCATACGAGGACCAAAGTTTTGTTCTCCGCCATTCAGATGTATACTGAGCCACAAGATCATTGAAGATGGCGCTCCACATGACTTCTAAACCTGGAGGATTCAAATAGCAACTTGGAAACTGCCATGCGTGAAGCAGAAAAGTTCTCAAAACTTCCAGTTGATTTCTTGCAAGGAGTTAATCTCGTCGCTTGACCACCATGACTTCTCTCCTTGACAGAGGTACATACTTCAACATCATCACCAACAGAAATGACCTTCTTATCGTCATGGCATTTCTTAGGCTGTCAATTACAATAATACAAAGGCAATTATGCACTTGCGTTAAAAGTGTCTATTAAGTTTTATCAGCAAGTAATAACTCACCACACTAGACGATGAGGACTTTACAGACTTAACAGCTGGTTCAACCTTAATAGCCTTTTGATTTTTCTTTGTGGCAATAGATTCAGAGATTGTGCAACTAACAATCTCATCAAGTAATGTTTTACGAGCTGTTCTCATGATACCAGAATGAAACTGCAAACAAACTTCGTCTGAAATCTCAGATATCAAACTCAAAACTGAGCTACTCCCTTGGACATTTACATCAGAGATAACAACAGTTTCAACTCTGGATGTGCTCCAATTAGCCAACAATGCTCCCAAAGCCAATGGCCCGTACTTGCCATCCGTGTGATATATCTGAACCCAAAAACAATAAAGAAAGTTCATCTAGAACAAACCATTACAAATCAGCTCGACAGGAAAAGAAAGAATTAGCCTAATCAGCCCTCACCATTACTGTATCCTGAACATATCCATAGTGACACCAGGAGTAAAGCTCCGTAAGCAAGTGTGGTCCACGTTTCCTCCCTTCATTGTCCCCATACAGCCAACAAGCCTCATCTCCGATCTATAACTCAAACAAATCCACATCCACTCAGCACCAAAACAAAATGCAAACCACGAGCAAAAGCTAATTGATATCAACATACAACAACAACACTTAAACTTGATATCACAACTACATGCATGATTAGCAGATTACTTTATATTTTCAGAATCTACGGTCTATTTTTGCAAACAGAATCACCAGTGCTTATAAATCAGAATAGCTATAGCTGAGTTTGGAGTAATCACTAGCAGACGAGCACTACACCACACTAAACTCATATGAACAACAATCGTCTAGAAAGTAAACTCATATCAACAACAATGCCAATTCAAACTGAAAACAGCAATAAATCGAAAAGCTCAATACAACATTACAGACACCTACAAAAGCACACTAACTGAAAATCAACAGCATTTACCAGTTGAAAGTTTCCTGCAACAGCATCACCATTGGATAACTTCACTTGCTGCGGCTTCGATTTCGAAGAGTCCAGGTAAGCAAAACCAGTAGCAATATGGTCAGGAAATAGCTGCAAGTAATTGAGAGGAACAGCATTGAGGAACTTTCCATTTACGATCGGATACACAGGAAGCTCGACCGGCAGGAATCCGGTTCGCAAGCCATCGTGCAATTGCTGCTCGTTGTAAGGGCCACACATCTGACCGTTCTGATTCAGGTACATCCATCCTGTCACGAATCCGTCGTAGCTGGTACTGGTGCTGCCTCGCCGCGACTCGGCGGCTGACGTGGTGGTTGAAGCCGACGCGCCGCTCATTGACGGTGCAGGATTGGATGAGAATGAGCTGGTACGATAACACCTAAGAAGACTTGTGATTATTTCAACTGGATTTGCCCTAATTCGGTTGGTTTGATTTTTCTATGGTCGACTGATAAAAAGTATAGCTACCAAGAAAAGGTAAATCCATATATATAGTTACCTGGTAGCTGGCAGCATGACAGTACGTGGCAGTACCAAAATTTGCATATTTTATTTTGTTTTTCACGATTGGTTTTCAATTGGAGTAGCATTTTAATTTTCTTTTGCTTTTTATGGTAATAAATCAATAAAATATATCATATTACTAATACCGTCATCATAACTTTATTCATTGAATATGACGTGTAGTTGCAAGTTAAAAAATTGTTAAATGAATGATAAAGTATAAATATGAAAAAAGTGTAATTTTAACAACAAAATATGTAATGTAAAAAATTATACAGTACATTTAAACATGAAAAACGTATAAAATTTTACAGTAAATAATTAGTAATTTTTAGAAAAGGATTTGGTAAGTTTTTATTTTCTATAGTGTTTTACACTAGCATGCAGCAAATTCCATTCTCTTAGTTCAGCCTGCAAGGTGGAGGTAGTAGTAATTTTACGATTGTAGAAAGGTTTCTAGCATTTGTTGAAGTGGTAGTTAAATTTGTAACCTTCAAGACTAGGTTGAAAAAGAATTGTATTTGATTTCGCTTAATAACTGTAAGAACAGAAGCCAGTGACTATTGTCATCCTAATGCTACACAAATGCACGTTTCACGGAGCCCAAAATCCAAGAAAAGTATATTAGTAATAGTAAAACACAAGGAACAAGCTGAAAATATAGAAGTGCAAAGTGTCTATATGCTGAAATCTTACCAAATTAAATATTCAATTTCCACCATATTCTACAAGAATCAGCAACACAACATTCATTCTCGCGACATATAAAATTGCATAACATCAGATTAGTTTATCAGATATCCATGGGAGCAGCACCCTGGTCACTGGGAGTACCCTGATCAGACGGGGCTGGTGCGGCGGCGGTGACTTCCTCTGGAGCTGGAGCCTCATCAGCGGCAGGGGGCTCCTCACCTACAATCTCAAATTCGTTGATTAATCTTTGCACAGTTTCTTGATCCAATATGTGAAACGCTTCGCCTACTCCCAATACCGCAATTGTGCATACTGAACTTGTCAGTTTTTCTCCTTGTAAGGTTTCTCTCAAGGCGAAGAGGGCATCCTTCAACAGGTTATCTCGTGAAGAGCCCATAAAATTTTCAAACTTCCGCTCCAGGTAAGTCTTTGCAGCCTGTGAACGAGATCCAATGGCAAAGGCCTGGTATTCAAAGTAATTTCCGCTTGGACAGTTGTAGTACAGGAGGGCTCCAGATTCATCTAGACCACCAACCAGCAGGCCAACACCATATGGCCGTTTCCATGACCGCTGTGTGCAGACCTGCAATGAAAGAACCATTGCTAAATGTGGTACAGAATTCAGGTAGGGATACTTTATATGGATAACTAACAGATCAAAATTAACTACATCACTGATGGGTATGGTAAAATAGTCTTAAAACACAAAATAAGCCTACATATGAAAGTAATACTAGTTCCTTTTCTTCTTTTTTACCGTCAGTGGACTGAGTACTGCAAAGTGTAATGAAGCAAAAACTGAAGACAAACATAACTGGTGATGCAAATCCTAAAGAAGCAAGCCCACTTAAAACAGATTTTCCATTACTCCATTTCCGGAAGTGAATATGCAATGTAATCAATAAGTCTAAGCTTTTTGCTCCCAAGCCAGTGGGGGGAACAGAAAGAAGCTACCAAAAATGAACACAAATAAAGGAAGAAAAGAAAAACAACTACCTGCGTTGTTCCGTGATCCATATGGTGTGTGTCATATTTCAAAATCTTAATTTTTGTAAGAAACAAGAATCTTCTACACCTTCAGAAACAGCATATGGAACCTCACATAGAATAGCTAACTCACTATATAATATTTTAGTACAAGTTACATATACACACATTATAAAAAGTAGTATCATTCAAAAAAGTAATGTTATTGGCCAGTGAAAGAGCAACTGAAAAATATAAGGAAGTGCAAGTTAATACCACTATTATCATAATGATCACGTTTATCATTCCGTAAACAGTTTATTATTAAAACACTCGATTGATTTACTCCACCAGTTTTCCATTTTTCTCCGGAAAAATAATGCACTTGTGGACACAACATCCTTAATGAAGTCTGAGTTGTGACAATTAATGTAGCACTGATTTCATTTAAATTTAACAGTTAATCCAAATCACAAGTTTATGAAGCGCATGCGATACGAGAACAATCTAAATGAAAGCATCAAGGTGTCTGTCTACTTTCTACTCCAAGGGGGGAGGAATGTGCTTCTTGGTGAACGCGAACTGCTAGAGTTCTCTTAGTGTGTAGGTTAGGGTTATTAATGTGCTGGAGTTCCTCCATCGGAGATTCTACAGTTCATGGTAGGTCAAACTTCTTATCACTTATCAGTATGACTGTATTGATTTTGTTCGGAACCAGTCAGTCTGTTCTCACTTTGTACTACTTATACGGCCTCCATTCTCCTGATATAACCCCACCCCATGTCTACTATTTTATAAGGTCTGGCATCTTCATTCTTGCTCTTTGTTTTCCTTCCATAGCTTCAGCTTATGCACCCAGTTTTGGCTTCTCTCATAATTTTTTAACAATAAACACTTCTAGTATAATTTAATGTCAAATTCTTATTGCGATTTACTATTCAAATAAAGTATACCATACACAAACAGAAAAATTGTTTTATTCCTCATGAACTAGCCAGTTAGTGAATAGTCCGTCTGTGCAAGGAATAGTCAATATAGTTAGTGCCTCAGAATAGTCAATATAGTTAGTTTTGGCTTCTCTCAAAATTTTCTAACAATAAACCTTTTTAGTATAATTTAATGTCAAATTCTTATTGCGATTTACTATTCAAATAAAGTTTACAATACACTAACAAAAAAATTGTTTTATTCCTCATGAACTAGCCAGTTAGTGAATAGTCCGTTTGTGCAAGGAATATTCAATATAGTTAGTGCCTAGGGATTTGAGATCTTTATTATGAAGAATTGAATACTATTATTAGGTTGTTCGGGAAAACAATTACCTAGAACGAACCTCTCTTGAATTTCATAGAACTTGTGGCTAGAAATTATCCACATATAAATGTACGTGTAAAACACATACATACGGTGTGAGAGGTATGGTTTATTACTATGCATGTCCACACTTACATGAATATGTGGAACATTTCTACCTACAAGGTCAATAAAAACCTAAAGACCCGTTCTAGGCAATAATTTTATTGTTATTGCATGTCTATAGAAAAAATAGCTAGTGAAATACTATACAGTGTTGGGATATAGGGAAAGATGATTTTGATGTAATGACCGGTAGTCTGGTACAGGTACCATGTGATAATCATAGGTGATGGAAGTATTGTTGTTTGGTAATTAAGCTATTGTTGTTGCGTGTTACGGGTTTATGTAACTTTGAAAACGATTGGTAACCTGGAGATAGAAATGAGTGAAAAGTAGAGAAAGAAGTAAAATGGATAACAAAGTGAATTTTATTATCCATTTACCTCATCAATCACCAATACTACTTTAACCAATCATTACATCAAATGACCATATGGCATATCCCAACACCTTGCACATTTTCTCCACCTAAGTAAGTTCATTTTTCACTAATAAACTGTGGCCTATCACTACCTAGCTAGTTAGGTAGCTAATGACAAACCAAACAACCTGCCTTTTCTAGTTCCAATGAATCAAACTACATACATATCATGTCTGTATCAAATACTAGTAAGGCCGTATAGATGACATCCCCTTAGAATCAATACTATCAGTTTAATCTCATCAGTAAACCAAAAGATTAGTCTGACTTAGGAGGTAACCCCACCTCAACATTCACTATAAGATTCATCTCATCAAGCCACTGTAACTATACCAAAGCTGAAAGCTAACTTCTGGTTTCTCATTTTACTTTAGCTTGGATTTAATATGGATCTTGGAATTAGGATAACTCTTTCCCTTCGATTTAATAATATTCTTCTGTATCTGCCTTACAATTCATTTCCCCAAAATTCCTCTCTTTAAAATCCACTCACAAACTCATTACGTAGATATCAATCACTAATCACTGTTATCTCAACCTATATTTCATCTAAAACTGAACAAGGATAATGAATTACTGATAACAGCTATATCGAACCTTGAAACTGGTAATTCTGTACTTCTGTATAACTCATTGCTATTATTTCAGCTTCTCTTTCAGCTAAATCGTACCTTAATACTGGTAATTCTCTACTCCTGCAAAACTAACTTCACCGTTCTCACTGAAGCCAACTCATACAACCTCAATGTACATAACCTATCAATTCCACTAGTCACACAAAACAACACACCACCTCAACAAGCATATATCAAATTCAACTCATATAAAAACACAGTAGTACAATACAGCTCATAAAACTCAAACGCTAAATCAACTGAAACAACAAAATCAAACACCAAACCTGAGCCTTATCAGCCAACTGCACAACAAGCCGCCCAACCGGTAGCGGCGATTCATAGGTATACGAGTAATTGATGCACTCATTTCGCATATATCTGGACAGCACCCGTCCATCAGCAGTGAGACCGGCAATTGCGACACCAATGTGGTCATCGACCTTGAAGATCTTCTTCTGATAGGACGAAAGCTCCGAGTTAGCTTTGTTCACGGAGGCGAGCACCACGTGTGTCTTCGATCTCAGCCCTATCGCCGCCGAGCCTTGCTTCACTGCCTCCATCGCGTACTCCACCTGGAACAGCCGTCCGGCCGGTGACCATGTAGTGACATCGGTGTCGTACTGGTTTCTGAACATTGTGGATTGATGGAGAGAATTTTGGTACTGGTTACTGGTTTGGAATTGGGAGAGTGGAGAAGATTTTTGGTTTTGATTTGTGTAGCTTTTTCTTCAAGGCAGGAGTGAGAGAGAAGAAAGGTCACTAGCCGGGTTTTGTGTTGTTGGGCTTTGTTGAGTTCCATCTTGGAGCAGGATGATTATAGGCTGTTGGGCCTCCAGTTGGTTTTGGGCTGGGTACGTCAAACCTCGACCCCAGTATATGATTATTGGGAAAATTCTAGCCAAATACAAATTTATCAATGAATTCTCGAACCTTGTGGTATTGTACGAACAAGTTTCCACCGTGCTGGAAATATTGTTTTTTGGGACATTGATATCATGCCTCAAGGCTTTTGGGTTCTTTGCATTTTACACTATGTTTTCATTCTCCAGTCTTTGTATGTGAACAGTGTTCGTGTGTACAACACAAGAAAATTAACTTAGAACTCAAATCACTT
>JAYMSR010000349.1:0-15112 GCA_036897825.1 Plantago rigida
CTTTTACCGGTTAGAAGAATTTAATAATGACAAGGTATCTTTATTTAATACATTGTCATATTAAATTAACGTATTTGGTAATCTTCCACTGAAGTCCAATGTTATATTATGAATCTTTTACCGGTCTGGATGAATTTAATAACGACAATGTAACTTTATTTAATACATAGCCATATTAAATAATGTATCTCGTAATCTTCCACCGAAGTCCAAGATTATATCATGAATCTTTTACCGGGCTGGAAGAATTTAATAACAAAAATAAGAAAACACAATAAATATTTGTTCGTCCAGTCTCTCATAATAATTTGTGTTATATAACAACTCCAGTACCAACTTGTGGTTGTGTTAAATAATGTATTATGTGCACAATATATCCAGCAAGAGCGAATTAATAAATTATTATCCCATGCTAATTAAAAATATCATAAATTATAAAGTCAGGTTTTCTAAAACATTTATGGTTTTACACAAAAAGTACTTGAGGAGAAATCTGGCATGGAAAATATCCGGCGCGTCAGAAGTGTTTACCAAAGCTAAAGGAGACCTATTACTACAATTTATTGACTGTGCTGTGTTGTGTTGTGTTGTGTTGTGTTGTGTTGTGTTGTGTTAGTACAAGAGCAGCCAACCTATGCTACATAAGTAAGTTTGCTTATCGTATCATATGGATAAGTGAGCTGATGTATGACAGAACAGGCTGTCTTATCATTTTGCCTATATATTTGTCTCCATAACTCATCACAAAAAACATCCTAGAAAAGCCCTAGTGAGAGAAAATAGTGTAATAGAGAGAGAGAGAGACTGAAAAAAATTCATTTTCTTCTCTCGATCATCATTCATCATCAGATAGATAAACCACACCAAAAATTTATAAAACCCTCTCTCTCTGATCTAAACACACTCTCTCTCTCTCTGGATTCTGGACTCTACTCTCTCATTCAAGGTAAATGACGAACTTTTTTTCATTCTCCACTTGTTTCTTTGTAATTTGTGTTTGTAGAGATAGACATGGAATTTAACAGATGGATACATGTCGGAAGATAAACATGCATGCATGTTTCGGTGTGGAATTGAGTTTTTTTGCGGTGTGCTGAGGGTTTTGTGATGTTGGATTCTCTCAATTTCCGATTTTGATTGTTTTTTTGGCTGATTTTTGTTGCTAGGTGGCAGAATTGAGTATGGCGTCCTTGAGCAGAGAGCTTGTGTTTTTGATTCTCCAGTTTTTAGACGAGGAGAAATTTAAAGAGACTGTTCATAGGTACGTACGGACAACCAATTTGGGGGATTTTTATTGGGTCTTGTTTAGGGGATTGTTAGTTAATTCGCTGTTTGATAGAATGTGTCAAGTGAATTTATTGTGTTTTTTGGATCTATTGGAAGGTTCTGTCTGTTTATTGCCTGTTGATTTGCTATGTCTGTGTGTGTTGTTGGATTTTGCTGTTATTGTTTGGTTGTTGTTTGATATGGTCTCCATTTTTGTGATTTTAGATTGGAGCGGGAATCAGGGTTCTACTTTAATTTGCGATATTTTGAAGAATTAGTGATGGGTGGGGATTGGGAAACTGTGGAGAAGTACTTAGCGGGGTTCACGAAGATTGATGACAATAGATTTTCTATGAAAATATACTTCGAGATCCGGAAGCAAAAGTATCTTGAAGCTCTAGACAGGTGAGTTTGTTGTCGGTGCATATGAAACCGGAAATCATCTATTTATTTGCCTTTTTCGTCAGCTTGCTGTTCATTTCCGTAGCTTTATGAGTTAATACGAACTGAATTCTCAATTTTCTGTCTTTAATTCAGGAAAGATCGTGCGACAGCTGTTGATATTTTGGTCAAGGATTTGAGAGTGTTTTCTTCATTGAATGAAGATCTGTTCAAGGAAATTACTCAGCTTTTAGCTCTTGACAATTTCAGGTAATCTAATTAGTTACCAGGGCTGTAGGCTTTTCTATTTTTGCTTTCGCTCAGTTAACACAAAATTGCTCTTTCTAGTGCTAAGATATTTTCGCATGCAGGGAAAATGAGCAGCTTTCCAAGTATACCGACATTCAGTCTGCAAGATCCACAGTGTTTCTTGAAATCAAGAAGCTGATAGAAGCACACCCAATGTTCAGAGACAAGCTGAACTTTCCCTCCTTTAAGAGTTCTAGATTGCGAACATTGATAAACCAAAGGTTTGTTTTGCACAAAGTGCAATTATGACATTTCATTCTAGTCAAGACAGTTTTAGGTTCTCAATTTACCATATCATTGCTGGCAGTTTGAATTGGCAGCATCAGCTATGCAAAAGTCCAAAGGCTAATCCTGACATAAAAACTCTGTTTGTGGATCACACATGTGGAACTTCACAACCAAGCAGTTCAAGGGCACCATCTCCAGTTACCAATCCTCTTATGGGAGTTGTTCCAAGGCCTGGAGGATTTTCACCTCTTGCCGCCCTTGGTGTAAGTAGATAAAACTGTTTCTGTACCAATTGTATCTACAACTTGCAGTTAATATTAGATTTGTTTTTGTATGGATCAAGCCATTTCAGCCAGCACAAGGTGCAATCTCAGCTTCCCTCGGAGGGTGGATACCCAATCTGGCTCAAGTTTCTCATCCTTCAGCCTCCGCTGGTCCACTTAGTTTCACCCCCCAAATAAACCCTGGTAATTTTTGTCTCTGGCACTTTGTGTTTTAACACTTAAAAAGCGAGTCCATGAAATCTCATTTGAGTTCTTGGGTATTGTGCTCCAATGCAGGATCTCTAAAGCACCCTAGGACTCCTACAAATAATTTGGCCATGGACTACCAAACTGTTGACTCGGACCATATTGTACAGAGATCAAGAGCTTTTGGCTTCCCAGAAGAGGTATGGTCCTTCCACTTCCCTTTTTTCCTTCAATACCATAATTTAATGTGTATGTGTATTAGTAGGAAGTAGGAACCTAGTATTTGAATTATTCATAATAAGATCATTTGACAAGAAAGCAAGCATGGTGTTCTCCTGTTAAACATTTTCTTTGTGATAGAATTAACTTCACTACATCACTACATCACTACATCTAGGGCTTAAAAACTTGAAAGTATGAATTTCTGAACGAATCATGTTGATTTAAACTACGTTGCTTCGATATTTATGCATCTTGTTATCATTACGTGCGTTCTGAGCAGAAGAATGTTGATTGTGCAACATAACTTTTGTACAGGTCAACAATGTGCATGGCAATATGCTACCGGTTGGATTCACCAGTCAGAGTCACGGACAGAGTTCACACTCATCTGATGACTTCCCAAAGACTGTCGTTATGAATATTAATCAGGGTTCCACTGTCAAGAGTATAGATTTTCATCCAGCACAACAAACTCTACTAAGTGGTTGGCATTGACAACTTATTACTGTTTGCTATTTTTATTTGATTATTCTTTTAAGTGATTTATAAAGGCTGGCTGTATTCAACACTTTCCATTATCGGTTTTAGTAGGAACTGTTTTAGGGGAGGTAATGGTTTGGGAGCTTGGCAACCGAAGTAGAACTTGCCACAAAATTTTTAAAGTTTGGGACCTCAGAGCTTGTTCTACTGCTCTCCAGGTAATGGATTTAAAGCGTGGGTGGTTGCACAATGCACTTTCTAATCTGGCTTATACTTAGACCGACTTGAAACTCTAACTTAATAGTATTTCAATTAATTACTAGACATCTCTGGCCAATGATTACTCTGCCTCTGTCAATCGCTTGATGTGGAGTCCAGATGGTTCATTATGTGGTACGTGTTTAATTGATTTCATATTTTTCCTATTCTATTTTTTTGCCTTTCTTTATGTCATTGTTTAAGAAACAGTAGTTATCAAGCTGTAACCTGTATTCTTCTTGTTTACTCAGGCGTTGCTTACTCCAAGCACATCGTCCATATATACTCTTACCATGGTGCTGAGGACCTAAGAAACCACCTCGAGGTTCTTGTTTACTCCCTAACTAACCTATTTTATAAAATATTAAGCAGGTCATTTTAGGCCATATTGTATGTGAACCTTTACAGGCTGTTTGGCAAGCGATTAAAATCAAGAAAACCATGTTAAAAAAGTTGTTCGTAGGTGTTTTTAACCAGGTTTTGTGGGTTGAATTGCTTGACAATCAAGCACTTAGTGTTCAGTCACATTGACTGAACTCAGTTTCAAATGAAGATTAGGTCACTAAGATGTACTATCTGTTTTCCTTGCAGATTGAAGCCCATGCTGGAAGTGTAAATGATCTTGCTTTCTGCTTTCCAAACAAACAGCTCTGCATCATTACATGTGGCGAGGATAAGCTTATTAAGGTCTGATTTTTCATATCATTTGTTACATAGCATGAATGCATGATATCAGGGAATTCCCGCTCAATGTTCGATAATATATACTCCCATTGTCTTTTCTTGTTGATTGAAGTTTCGCATGTAAAAGTAGGTGTTGGTAGTACATTTTGTACTGCAACTAGAAATTATTGTCATGTCCTTAAAATTCTGGTTATTCATAGGTGTGGGAAGCAGGTTCTGGTGCGAAGCAATTTACGTTCGAAGGTCATGAGGCACCTGTACATTCTATTTGTCCACACCACAAGGACCATATTCAGGTGTGAGCTGTCATTTCACCCCTAACACATTCTTGTTCTACTGGTTTTCTCAGGCGAGGGATAGTGCTGTATAGACTATTAAAAAAATTGGATGGTTCCTTTCCACCTCTTTTGCAGTTTATCTTTGCGACCGCTACTGATGGAAAGATTAAGGCATGGTTATACGATCACCAGGGCCCAAGGGTTGACTATGAGGCGCCAGGTCGCTCAACCACAACAATGGCATATAGTGCTGATGGGACAAGGTTCTTACGAAGTTTGATTTTCTTTTTCTTTTTTCTTTTTTCTTTTTTTCTTTCGGCATTGTATCAGGAGCCTTAGGATTCACCTTTTTTTGTTTTGAAATACAGGTTATTTTCATGTGGGAGTAACAAGGAAGGAGATCCATCTCTTGTGGAGTGGAATGAAAGTGAAGGAGCTGTAAAAAGAACCTATGTTGGCCTTGGAAAAGGAGCTGCAGGAATTGTACATTTTGATACAACAAGAAATCGGTATCTGGCTGCTGGAGATGAGTACATGATCAAGTTTTGGGACATGGACAATGTCAACCTGTTGGTAACAATTGATGCAGATGGTGGATTACCCGTAAGTGTCTCAATAGGTTAGAGTAGAACCTTCTGATTACATGATAAGACACTGATACCATTTCCGTCATTTTATCACAGCCATCCCCCTGTATCCGCTTTAACAAAGATGGAACTTTATTAGCTGTTTCGACCAGTGATAATGCTATTAAAATCTTGGCGAGTACGGATGGTGTTCGGCTGCTACGAACAGTGGAAAATAATACTTTTGATGCTTCACGATTAGCCTCTGGGACAGCTCTTAAAGTAAAAGTTTGCTTCTCTGGCGTCATCGATATTTGTATTTTTGTTATTATTTGTACAGTTTCTAAATTTACTTTGCACTACAGCCTCACTCATTTGCTGTTGCCAATGCTGCTATTGGCCCCAGCACTGTAGATCGAGCTCCTCCAGTAGTGCCAATGCTTGCAATGGTATGATTCTTTTGATCCCTAAGTTGATCTTTGCTGAACATGGATTTACTTGTTAACTGGTGCTTGTGTCAATGTATCTCTACTATGCAGTTATGACTTTTCTTACTTGATCTTATTCTTTTTTTTCTTTTTTTGTCCGGTAGAATGGAGAAAATTGTGGCCTGGCAGATTCAAAGCTCAGGATTGTAGATGAGGCTGCTGAGAAGTCTAGAATCTGGAAAATGATGGAAGTAAATGAGCCGTCACAGTGCCGCTCCCTGAGACTCCCTGATAACATAACGGTAATGAAGGTATGAGTTGACTTCCGCAATTTTAACTATCAAAGTCAAGTTTTTTTTTCTAGAGAGGAAGTGATGTTATGATTATAGTTTTTCCTCTGCTAGCTGTTTGCAACTAAACATCCTCTTAGTTGTACATCCCTTGACTATATTGCACGACATACTTCTAGTCCAATGAGTGGTAGATTCATGGAAATTGCTCTCTTATTCAACAACTGGAACTACTTAAATTATTATGCCAACTGGGTTTTTGAGTTTGTGACATGTAAAAATTGCTCTCTTATACAAGTTGTCCTTGGAACGGAAGATGATTATGCAACTTTACCTCTGTAATTAACCAGTTATGAGAAAGAAGTGAATTGTAGTTATTATCAACCAAACATAATAGGAGCCTCGTATCCTGATACTATAGCAGGAACTGATCTAGTAAATCATCAACAGTTGTTATTCGACCGAAATGGATAGATCGTATCTCCTGTATCCAGTTCTTGTTTATCAATGTTTTGAATGCAACAGGGGTGCACTTGGAGAGTGGGAGCAATTGCTGAAAAACCTGTTTTAATTTGTTTGCCATTTTCTGGCCAGTTGTAGTTCAATCCTTGTGGTATTTTCTTTTCGGCGGTCTTGGGTCCATTTTCTTTTATTAAATTCCTGGAAAAAGAGAGAACTTCTGAATTTGACTGCCAAACTGAACAGGTTTCAAAATTGATGTATACCAATTCTGGATTTGGTATACTGGCACTATCAACCAATGCCATACACAAACTCTGGAAGTGGCCAAAGAATGACAAGAATCCAGCAGGAAAGGTTAGAACTTTGATCCTTTATCTGTTTACCGTTTACACCAATACCATGTTGCAGTTCAGTAATGAAAATTTATATTGTAGGCAACTGCAAATACTGCACCACAACTTTGGCAACCTCAAAGTGGCATATTGATGACTAATGATATCACTGATGCTAACTTAGAAGATGCGGTTCCGTGCTTTGCGTTGTCTAAAAATGATTCTTACGTTATGTCAGCTTCAGGAGGAAAAATTTCTCTGTTTAATATGATGACCTTCAAAGTAAGTATACCTGCTTATCCTTTGCTCTTTTCATTGAATGAATTCACTTGTCTAGAACCTGTACTGTACTTTCAATCTGTATATATCGTAGACCAGCGCAAAGTTGTTTTACACACACTGCTAATATGAATCTTTTCATTCAAGGATGTGAACATATTAATGTAAATAAATTGCGTAGCTTTGGCCTTGGTGCATGTACTGTTAAGTTAGTTATTACAAATTAGATTTACCAACGCATAAGTAGCTGGATGAAATTCCTGTTATCATTTGGCCGAACCAATGTTTGTGGGTGATGTAGGTTTTAGAAAATATTATGACTGATATTTATCATCAGTGTTTTCTGGAGCTATCATTAGAGTAAAGCTCTTCTATACCATCTGTTGCTTGAGCTGGGTATAACATACTGTTTTCTTCTTCGCCACAGACGATGACAACATTTATGCCTCCACCACCTGCTGCAACTTTTCTTGCATTCCACCCCCATGACAACAATGTCATAGCGATAGGCATGGATGACTCCACTATCCAAATCTATAATGTTCGAACTGATCAGGTATCATCTCTTGGATCATTTTGGCTTTAATGCCAGAGCATAGCACCCTAATTTTTTCATGTTTGTGTTTTTTTAATAGGTCAAATGCAAGCTCAAAGGTCATCAGAAAAGGATTAGTGGCCTTGCCTTCTCCAATACCATTAATTTGCTGGTTTCTTCTGGTGCAGATTCCCAGGTCATTTTCACTTCCCTTCTTCCTCTGTGTGTATGAATCATCAGCATTTTACATCCATTAGTTTGCTGGAATTTGACTGTGTTCCACACTTTCATTATGCAGTTCACTTCTATTTGCCTGCATAATTTTGTGTTGTCCCTTGATTGGATTCAAGGTTCCCTTCTTCATCTGTTGTTTTGCCAAGCACATGTAGACATTAAAGAGTCATTCCTTTTCATCTATGACAGTTGTGTGTTTGGACCACTGATGCATGGGAGAAACAAACAAGCAAATACGTGCAGATGCCACAAGGCCGTTCAGCGTCTCCTGTTGCTGACACTCGTGTACAAATTCATCAGGATCAAACACATCTGTTGGTGGTTCATGAGACACAGATTGCAATATATGACGTCCTTAAATTGAATTGTTTTAAGCAGGTCTGGTAGATAGTATTACAATTAAATACTCATTTTACTGTTAAAATCATGTCAAGTTGCATCATATATATTGGTTTATGGAGTCATGGACATACTTCTGTTGGTGTGTTGTCATATAGGGGCGTCGGTTGCACACTCGTTTATGTTTTTTACTGACGATATGATCGCTATGTAAGTTTCTTATGAATTAAACCTTGTTTCCTTCCTTTATTGAACAGTGGGTGCCCCTAAAAGCAAGTGGTCTAATTACATATGCTACATATTCTTGTGATAGCCAATCCATATATGTAAGCTGTGAGGATGGAAGTGTTGGTGTTCTATCTTCTTCGACACTGCAGCTGAGATGTAGAATTAATCCATCATCTTACATGATTGCCAATCCAAGGTGAGTAACTTGCAAATTTCCCATCGTATTCGGTGTTGTCATCTAAAGAGTTGGTAAAAACTAGATATGATCTAAACGTGAATCATTAACTTGATCTCATTTACGGTAACAATGATTTTGCAGTTTAAAGGTATATCCAGCGGTTATTGCTGCACACCCAAGTGAGACCAATCAATTTGCTTTGGGACTGACGGATGGTGGAGTGTGCGTACTGGAGCCACTTGAGTCAGAAGGCAAGTGGGGCACCTTACCTCCACAGGAAAATGGTGCAGGTCCAAGCACTTCAGGAGCTGCTGCTAGCTCAGACAACAAATCTCAGAGGTGAACAGTTGATGCACACAAGACCTCATCTGGAAGCTAAACAAACCCTTACAATACTCTGCTGCCTGTTCCCATGATTTTACATTAAGGGAAAGGTCACCACCGTTACCAGACCATGTGTTGTGACCAAAGTTTTGGAACCTGCTAGTGCTAAGATTTAAAGTTTAGTGAGCAACATGGTTTTAGTCGCTGTCTAGGATACATCAGTAATCTCTGAACCACAACTGTGGAAGGTGTGTGGCACTCTTGTGGATGATCCAAGATGGGAAGTGGCATCTAAAAGTTCTCCCCCTTGAAGGCAGTAGAACAGCTGAGCCAGTGCATGAATATGGCCGATTTCTTTTATTTTTTCATTTGTTTTTTAAGACAATATAGAAACTCCATGTAATTGCTGGCTTCAAGCTGTGTTTTTTGGCCTTCTCTGACCTTGGATTTTTAGTTATTGCGGGTTGCGGACAAGTGCATGGATTTCATGAGATCCACATTAACTAGACTTCAACAGTGTACTCTTATAAACATAAGTTGGAGGTGTATATTTGCACTCTTACTAAATGAAATCCTTTGCTTTACTGAAAATCCCAATCTTTTAATTGTGAGTTTGTGATTTTTTCTTTGTTGCCTTGGTTTATTGAAAATTCAAGGCCTGAGAACCAGAAAAGGGCTGAACATGTACCGAATAGGCTGGACAAGGATATTAGGTGTTGTTAACTTTGTTATGATAGAGAAATTAGAACTTATAGTGGATGAAGAGTAAGGCCAACAAAGGTAACAATCCATATTAAATTGACTTGGCAAAAAGCAAGACGATCTCCATATAGCCTAATAATCGCCCTTTTGGCTAAAATATAAATAATTATTAAATTATAGAATTTACCCTATATAATTTAATAAAATATAAAATATATCTATTTAGAATTATCGATATGTTTAATTTCAATATTTTTACATTTAATGTAGATAAGCGTGTGAATTTGTGATTGAATACTATACCAAATGACTTAAATACCCCGGGAATCTCAAAACTATGGCCAATAATAATAGTATGAGAAAATCTTGCAATCTTATCCTTTGCTCAAAGCCAACTGCCACAATGCTCCATTCTTTGCCACCAAAACTCAACTGAAACACAAGGAAAAAAAGAAAAAGACAAAAATGGCAACACTCTTTCTCTCAAATGCAAAAACCTTTGCTTTGAGTCACCATGTCAAAACACAGCAGATTGTATGCAGAGCAGAAGCAAATGAGCAACCATCCAATTTTAATGTTGCCATGAGCAGGAGAAGCCTGGTTTGCCTCAATCTCACAGCTGCATCATTACTTGCGTTCGCAGGGTTCTCTGGCCGGGCTAATGCCGCGATTCTGGAGGCCGATGATGATCTCGAGCTGCTCGAAAAGGTGAAGAACGATAGGAAGAAGAGGCTTGAGAAGCAAGGTGTTATCAGCTCTTCATCTAAAGAAACAGGTACCCTCCCTTATTTCTTGCTTTACTTTTCCTAGTAGTTAAAAGTAATTGTACAGTACAGCATTCGTAATTGACTCCTTGGCTCTCCGTGTTCGTGGACGATTTCAACTTCTTTGGGAGACCATTCAAGTGTAAATTATAAATGGATAGAGAAAACTATGTTTGGAACCTCTCAGTAGTAGATTCACTTCGAAAGAACAGAACAAAGCAGAACCTAATGCAACACTGGCAAATTCGATTTCCAATTTCTGTCATGTCCAGAACAAGTAAATCGGTTATATTGTAGTTAACACAAGCTAAATACAATAGATAGTTGAAGTAAATGGTAAGGAGGATACATTTCTATCTAACTGCCTTATTGTGTACTACTGCAGTCTACATTCAAGATCTTGTTTATAAACTGAGTGAAGTAGGCCAAGCAATCGAAAAGAATGATCTTTCTGCAGCAAGTTCAGTTCTTGGTCCCAGCAAGGATACAGAATGGTTCCAGAAAGCCAATTCTGCACTCAACAAGGTCTACTATTTCATTCCTTGTACTACTAGACTACTCGAATTGGTGAAACCGATTTACTTATAAACAGGAGCATTTCCTGATGTTTTCTTGCCTATATGGTTTACAGTTGAGTTCTAGTTCTGAAGAGAAAACCGAGATTGATGCCTTCAATATCTCGCTAGCCACGTTAATCTCATCAGGTGAGGTTTCCCTCAAGAACACCAGTGCTTTTCAGTAACTATTCAAAGACTGATCTTGTGTGATATACTTGCAGTGTCCAAGAATGATATGGAAGCCTCTAAAGTAGCATTTTTCGAGTCAGCAAGTGCATTCGAGAGATGGACTACCCTATCGGGCTTGGTGGAACTGCTCAAGGGACTTTGAGAAACACTGTCTCAACACCGAGGTTACACAAGTTGAACATACGAGTCATTTTTGCCCCAGAATTCTTCAAGTTTCAATTACTCTCAAGATTTGTTGGATTGGAGAAAACAGATTCTTCTGCTCTGCTGTTTTCTTAGTTCCCAGCTACAGTTGTAACTTGATTTCATTGTCTGCATTCTTTAATTATCCTAATTTGATTATGAGAAATTGGACACTAACTGCCTGTGTTTAAACTCATATACCATCTCATCAACTCATGACTCTGTGACATTACATCAATTTAAGAAAGTTACAATACTTGAGAATAAAGATTACAATAAATCCTAGTAGAGTTTAAAACACATGCATAGATTAAAACTCAACCAAAATTCTATTCATCGTCATAACCAATATAAGCAAGCGCTTCCTTGTACAAACGTGTTTCATAGACATCTGGTTGTTTTCCCGCATTCACCTTCTGATCATACTTGATCACTAGTTTAATCTTTCTAATCCTCAAATAATCTTGCACAACTTTGAAGCTTCCAGTCATCGTTTCTTGACTGGATGTGATGCTTGATCTTTCTCTTGCCTTGTTCTTTCTGTTTGCTTCATCTATTCGCGCAAGCGTTGTTTGTATATTCTCGTTTCCATCACTTAACATACGTGCTAAATACTTGCAATACTCCAAATATTTTCAGCTTCTTCTGCGTTGAATATTCAGGAGTTTCTTCTTCATCTTGCATATCCAAATTTGAGATAGAAGATTTTCTTCTCCTTTTGGATCCAGACTTACTTTTTGCCCTCTTTCGAATCTTTTTGATGTTTCACCTTTTCCCACTCGCCTTCGACTCGTTACCTCCTCCTCTTCCCCAGGAGGTAATGTAGCTGCATTCTTCTCTGGTGTCTTTTGTTTCCTCTGCACAATAGATAGCGTACAAGTTTCAGATAAACATAGTGTAAAACATACTTATAAGTTTATAACCAGCCATTTGTAAATCCAACCTGGTTCTCCAACATAACACATGATAAAACTAGAGCTTAAAAGCACACCTACACATTTGAGTATTTGATGAACCTGCATTAAAAACCAGTCAACTACTTTTACTCTACTTACTAGTCAATAACCTAACCTTAATGTCAGAATGATGGTCAGTTTGCATAATTCGAAATAAGGGCATCATCACAGACACAGCTTAACAATTTCCTCTCACAGTTCATTCATCTGTATGAAACCATGAACTGAACATGTGAAATCAATACGATTCAAATGTGCAAAGAACAAAACATCTAATACTGAATTCATCACATAATACAAAACCAAGCTTCCAGGACTCGTTCACAATAAAACACATAGCTAGTTTTTACATATACAGTACGCTAAAAGACGAGATAAAGCTTATCCTTTCTAAGTGTATGTTTGCAATGACTGGTGATTGTACTTAGATGGCTGTTTAAAAACAGAAATATTGGAAAACTAAGTGGAATGTACTAAGTTTTAATCAGTTTCGCAAACACAAATTTTCAGATTCTGCTTCAAATAAGCCATTATCAATTTCTACTAGTTAGTAAAACAGCCTTTTTTAGCTTCTTCTTCCATAAGTTGTGGAAATGCTTGTTTTGTGCTTCTGCTGCTATGAATAAGCAATAAACAGTTAGAAAAAAGTCACCTCCACTAACTAAGCAACGGTTAGCAGTAGACTGGCAAATCAGGCACGACTCACAAGTGCCAAACGACCAACTATCAGTTTTTATTCATTCTTTATTAATTTCCATTTAAATAATACACAATATTCCAATTTAGAGATATCAACCAAATCATCAATGATATTAATTAAAACATCCAATTACATTTAGTTAATAACATAGGCAGTTGTTCTGATTCATTTTGTTGATAAAACAAAACGGGAAGCTTACTACTTAAAATTCGAATAAGAGTAAGAACGATTCCTAGCACATTTTTACCTAATGCCCTCATCATCATCACACTTCAAAAAAAGAAAACCTTGAGAGAATATTGGTACTAGATTCTAACTGAAACAGAAAATGTGAACAGCACTAAAAAGGAAAAGGATAACAAGATTAAAAAACAAAGGCATTGTAATGCAACGAAGTGGAGGCGTACCCTGGTCTGTTTGTGCAATTCGGCAAGGAGTTGAGCCTTTTCAAATGGGCAGCAATTTCAGCGGCCAATTCACCAACGATTTCATCAACTACACTGTCACAAGTATCAGAATCGGAAGACATTCGAACCAGGTTCCAGGATAATATTATTTAGGACAAGGGTTTTCAGAGAAATGCATATACAAATTAATAAATGACTTTCTTTTCAAGTGTTTTCTTCACTTGCAAATGGGGACCGTAACTCATTGACAATTTGACATAGAAAGTTATCTTAAAATAATCGTCTGAACATAAATAAATAAATATAATTAAATTGATCTAAATTAAATTGAATTGAACTCAACTGTAATATAAAAAATAAATAAGTACCGTAAGCAATCAAGGATTGTGAAATACTCGGTTAGCCACTCAGCCTCTATTCTATTCGTCTGACTAGAATTGAAAAGAATATAACTGAATAAATTTAAACTGAATTGAAATTAATAATTTATCCGAACTGAATAAATTTAAATTAAAATTAACACAGAGCCTTGCTGTGAGTGGCGATGAAGTAATATCCTAAACGTATGTTTGGTTGTCCCAAAGCCACCCAAATAGGCCCAATTTTCATGTTTGGTTTGTTTTTTTTCACCAAGGATTTCGGAGGTTTAAGTACCCGGGTTTTGTAGTCGGACATGTTTAAGTGCACTTTCTCTTCAGAAGTTTTAAATATCATACACTATATCTACTCATTAAATTTCGCACACTACACTCCTTTTACTTTTAAAGTATATCAACTTTTGCATTTTTCGAATGCAATTTATTTAAGAAAAATTGAACTGCATGTATCTCCCACACATTGGTAAATTCACTCTTTACGTTTAAACTCCACTTGAGTTTGAATTAGGGTCGAGAAAGGAGTGGCGGGAGGAGATGCTCGCCCCGTCTAAAATTATAAAATCCGTATTTATCATTAATATTTTAGCATTTCGCCCCACACAAATTTCTGAAGTAGCATTTTCGCACCTCCTAACTTATATTCCTGGACCAGACACTGAGTTTGAGTACAATCACCGCTGAAAAATACAAAAAATCTTATAGTTTAAATGTTCAAGAGGGTATTTTGCACAAATTTTAAAATTTCAGGGTGTTTAAGTGCACAAACGATCAAACGTCAAGGCTTTGCCATTAAAAAAGGCTAGAGCTTACGTAGAAGCTCCAAGCTTCAATATTCGCTCTGATTAGGATCTATATATTGAAGCTAGCTCGTGATCCGAGTTGCAACGGCAATCTCCAGGAGGTATATTAACAGCTCCCTTAATTACCGAAGTTGTTTTGTATGAAGATTTGTGAAGTTGATGAGGGCAAAAATGTGTTGGTACGTCTTAGTGCTCACTAAAGAAAAAAGTAACTATAATGTCTAAGTAAAGCTTCTCGGATGTGGTCTTGTATTTGAGGTTCTCGGAAAGTGTTCCTTAGTCTGATTCGTCAGTCTTCCTACGGTCAGACTGGTCGGAGACTTAACTCAGGTTGTCTAAGCAGTAACGCTATAGGCCCTCGGGTTGATTCCATTGAATAGTAAGTCAGAGTGCGTCATACCTGGTCACCTTGAAAAGTGGGCATAAATAGAATTTGAGTGACGGATGTCACTGTCGGAATAGATGTCTACTGTTGATTGGTCCGAGAATATGCACTACAAGAAAACTGCTATTTAGCAACGGAAAAGGACGACGGATCATATCCGTCGCTAAATAGCGACGGATCGGTCATTTTTAACGACGAAATATTATACGTCGTTATTTAACGACGGATGTAACGACGGATAATATGCCGTCGTTAAATAACGACGAATACATTTATCCGTCGTTATTTAACGACGGATAAATGTATCCGTCGTTAAAGTTC
>JAYMSR010000350.1:0-15089 GCA_036897825.1 Plantago rigida
AATTGTGTGGTTATAACAAATATTTTTGTTACAATTCTCAAAGATGACCTATTTGTGTTTGAAAAACCTCTGAAAGTTTTGATTTTTAACTCACACTGCCAAAATATAAACTGGACTTGAAGGAAATTTTCTGTGTTCACTATGTGAAGAATGTGTACAAAACTTGGAAGCATAGTTGTCACTACAAGACTGATCCTGCTCTCCTATATATACTACCATGTACAGCTGTAAATGTCGACATATTAGTGCTAAAATATAACCAACTTGACTGTACAACCAATAAGAATTCTTCCAGTACCAAAAATGATGACATTTCTGATTTTGTGTGCACATCATCTTTTGCTAATCTGGTTCCTTTGGTTTATTCTCTTTAATGAAGCTGGTTTGGACTCTCATCCGGTTCTGTAGTAAACTGCATATTCTCACACAAACTTCAAAGTCTAGACCATAAACTGAATCATATGAGATGATAGTATTGTCTCCCTTGTACATTTGCTCCTTGTGCATTTGCAGATTTTAGTACTGTTATGGTAGGTTGAGATCGGTTAGTTCTATGAAATTTATATAGCATTCTTCGATTACGTATTACTTGTCAAGAGGTGAAGGATGTGTGTAGTAGAGTCTAACATGATATTCTAGTTTGCATTTTGGTAGTTGCAGGTTGTATCTGTCTGAGGGGAAAGCTTGAATGTTTATGTAAGGCAGTGTCTAATTATGTGTTTGGGACATATGGATGTTTATAGGAGAAAGGTGCTTCATTTCATTGCATGGCATTGAGCTGAATTTCTAGGAGAAAGTTGTGCAATGCTATACATTTTCCTTGAGAAGAAATGTGATTTATTGACTGTGTTTGCTACATTTTCTGGCAAAGGGGAGACAAAAGGATCCATTTTTATCCTGCTTTTATGTACCCAAATTATTGCGAATGTCCAGGCAGCTGAATCTGGCAATTTGCTCTACCTATGAATGCCAAGCCTATCCATTGAAAGCTCCCTCCATTAACTCCATTTTCCCCACTTCCTAACTTACATGTCCAATCGAGATTGCTTCATGTTACTTGTGATTCCTGGTCATAGTTTTCACTGTCCAATCTGGACACTGTTTCTGTCACTCGTGATTCATGCTCATGCTCATACGCAATCTGGTTTTACTTAAATTTTTGTTATCATCTTTGTTGTCCAGTAATCCACCAAAAGATTTCGAGACCTCTTTTCATTTCTATAGAATACGTGCTCCGTTTCCTAGCTAAACTACTGCAATTAAATTAATATCTACATAGAAGGCGTTCTCAAATTTCAATTTTTTTTTGAGTGTCAAATTTTGATTATATAAACCACAAAAATGGATTAGGGACTGCCCACAAAGGTAGAATCATTATTACCAATATGAAGAGAACAAAACACGTTTTCTGACATTTTTGCATATAATGATCAGGTATCCAGGGACTGGTGAATATAACAAGTTCTCCGAGGAAGGTGTTTACAAGTGTGCAGGATGTGATACTCCCCTCTACAGGTCCACAACCAAATTTGACTCTGGTTGTGGTTGGCCAGCTTTCTACGACGGTCTTCCTGGGGCCATCAACCGACACGTATGTGTCTTTCTTTGCTTTTATTCTCATCCCGATCTCTACATATTGAAAACTTGGAAATTTTGCTTTTAGTAATCCTGCTACATGATTTTATATATAGCCTGATCCAGATGGGAGGAGAATAGAAATCACATGTGCTGCTTGTGGTGGACATCTAGGCCATGTTTTCAAAGGGGAAGCGTTCCGCACGCCCACTGACGAACGCCATTGTGTCAACAGTGTATCACTGAAGTTCACTTCGGCAGATACCTAATGCTGTGTAAATTTTGTAATAAGATACTCGTTGTCGTAGCAGGCATATCTGCTGGGTGACATGTTTCAGTGTTTGTCAGAGTGGATTATGTTACATTTTATTCCCAGTTTGCCCCGCTTGTTGTATGAAATAAATTACTATATCTTGAACTTTTCGCACTGTAATTCGACCTATCTTAAGTGGTGAACTGGGCTCTAGTGAAACATTAGTGATGTAACGAGAAAATGGAGATTTTGCAACTGAAGATAATGAAAAGTTTGATACATTTTGAAGTGTTTTCCATAATATATGCTGCTTTCCAATTGGGTGTTATTAGTGCAACCTTATTGAGTGATTCTACCCGAATAAGGTGGTTTTACTGTATTTGTTGAATGCATGTCACCAACTTGAAAATCTATTCTATGCAGTATGTGTTTGCTGCAATATGCTCAGGTGATTATTTGAACACCAACTACTACTACTACTAGTTTTCAACAAAGATACGTCTTATCATGTGGTTTTGTCAAGCATACTCTGGCTAGTTTTTCAGGAAATAAGGTGACTTGTTATCTATCGATCATTTTATTAGCTTTCGGTTGGTGAACTATCAGTTATCTTATCTGTGTTATTGTCAAACAACACTTAATATGTCATGGTTTGATACTTTGATATACTACTCTATCGGTTTTGGACCTGACCAAGAACCGAAAACATAAAATTCTTTGAATTGAGGACCGGATCGAAACCTGAATTTATGATCTGGGACATTTTATGCTCACCTCCATGTTCAAATATGGTCATATTTTTCCAGAAGAGTATGTTCTTATTTTGTGTGTTTCTTTTCCATTTTGAAATATGGGAAGGTGGAAAACTTTGTGAAAGAGAAGTGGATATGAAAATGTTTAATTCAATGCAATTTATCCACACCACGATTTGCTGCAAAAGTAATGGCCCACAGTGGAAGATCTCTCCTCCAATTCAAAATCAAGAATCCGCCACGTCACCTTATAAAATCATCCATCATCCAAATTAAACAAATTTCATTTTTATTCATTGATTCATTTTGTCACACGACAGAATTCTCCAGCTTCAAATTTCCATGGTGTGAACGTGTGGTTGCCTACTCCTCTTCCCTTTGTCAACACAAATTTACCTTAATCACTCATTTCTGAAGCTTAATTAACCGACTACTAAACTTGTTCATCATCAGCTTCAAATGTTTCTTAGAATACCTGCTCCTGTTGCTCTTTCATGAATGTCAGCATGTTGGATGCTGTATTCTACTGCTATACTCCCAAAGTAAGTTGTTTTATCTCTTATTATTCCTCTTTTCAGAGCTTTATGCTTCAAACTGCTCAATTTAATACTTAATCTTTTTCTTCTTTAGTTTACTTTCAATCAAGACTGGTGTTTGATTTGACCTATTGATCTGTAGGCTGTTTTTGAAACTTAACCCTTGCCTAATAATGTGATTATATTCGCTTTTTTTGTTCAATTGTGGCTTACGATATGCATTAAGAGGAAAGCTCAAGTCTTTGCTGGTAGAATTAATCAAGAATATCATATTAATAGCCTTAAGTTTCAGGAATTCATTGTCCTGAAACAAGTTTTATGAATTATGACATTATTTTTCATTTGAGCATTGAAAGTGGTTTTGCTTGAGTGGATTACATAGCGAGGCAAGTTTTGTTCAAAGGGCTTATTTTTCGATTATGTAATGCAGAGCAATGACAACATTTCCCGGACCAGTTCGGTTGCAATGTCATCTTTTGCTCCAAGTTCATGTCGATTTAATGTATCATCCGCCTGTGGTCACATAGGACATGTGCCTTCGCTTTCCAGGCATCACGGGACGAATTACATAACGCATAATGCTTTCAAAGGCAGACCTTTATCATGTCACTTTATAGCTGGTAGGGAAGGTCGTTGGCTTATGAAACGCAAAAATGTCAGATATGACAGGTTCAGAGTGCATGCATCACTTGATGTTGCGGGTGCTGTTGATGTCATCAATGATTTGGGATTGGACACTCTGACATTCTTAGGTGTGACCGTGTTGATCATTCCAGCTTTCAAAAAGATAAAAGCTAGCCCGGTAAGTCAATGTTGACTGTTGGATATCCTTTGGAATTGCCTCCAACATTTATTCGGTGGAATAAAGCATCAAAGTGACGAACCAATGTCCTCTTGGTGCAACTTGAGATACATTGACATAGTTTTTCAAGCTTTGTTTATCCAGAAATTATCATTAAATTTTGATTATCTACAAAATTCAATTGTACTGTCATTTACGATATAAGCAGAAACTGGAACTTACCTCCTCTCCGGGGAGATAGAGAGTGATGAAATTCTCTGAACTTGTTTATTTAATCTTGATAAGATTTTCTGCTTTTTAATGCACATCCATGATGCTTGTAATGTAAACTGGGAGGAATTGTATCATGTCAAGAAATCTTAAATGGTGATGAACTACAGCTTGAATGTCTATAATATTCTGCCTTCGAATGATTTTTTTCCATATGGTGGTTAAGCTCTTTATTTGTTGCAGATACTTGGTTTCTTCTTTGCGGGAGTTGTGCTCAACCAATTGGGTTTGATTAGAAATCTTACCGACGTTAAGGTTCTTTCCGAGTGGGGGATTCTTTTCTTGGTAAGTTTTCAACTATATTCAGCTCCTTTGCCTTGTCATTATATGTCAACCTGCAGTATTGTGATACATAACAAAAAAGTCATCATGATTGTGAGGTTGGGAGTGCGATCTAGTCATCTTCGTTTCATTTTAGGTGCTTGTATCTTTATGTGATTCTTGAAATTGGACAAGGCCTGCTAACTTTAATTTAACCCTGTGCATCTTTCAGCACGATTGTAATTGTCCTTGACCTTCTCGGAGAAGGCAAAAAATAGGTGACGTACTATATATTTTGCTAAAGCTGGCTGTTCATTAAATAGAAGCACTGAGCCTGGACTGAGTATTATTGTGATACAAGGCATTTGGTTTGAGAATGCTGTTAGCACAAATAGAATCCTACGAAACCGAACTCGCCAGCTTTAAAGTATCATTTGCATAATTAATCATGTTGCCACTTCATGTTCAATTTTCTGTGACTTGAAAATTGATCCCTAGGCTGAGACCTGTTGCAGCAAGTTATATTGTCTAAAAATGTTTGTATTGTTAGCAGGGTCAGATAGGTACACTTTAAACTGGTTAAAAAACATAATGTTTATTACTTGTGTCGATCACTGGACCTTGTTTCATAGTCTCAAATTTTGTTTGATTAATCAAAATAACCAGCAATACTAGAATATGACTCCCGCTTAATGTGAGATCTGGATATTCAGTGGAATGTCTTGTGATTTTCTTCACCTCGTAAAATACTGTTTCGATGATATGTATGTAACTATTTATGCATAGCTTGCTTCATAGTGTGATATGATTAGGTTTCACGGTTTCTTGTTTGAATTATTGCAACTCTTCCAGAGTGAATTCATGTAGTTGTGACACATGACATGACTCTCTGCAGCTCTTTGAGATGGGTTTGGAGCTCTCATTTGACCGCTTAAAAGCTCTTGCCAAATTTGCATTTGGTCTAGGTTTAACTCAGGTACGTGCATTGTCACTTACTTTTCATAGGGAACTGGGCAATTTGACATCCTTTGCAGATTTTTTTATATTTTTTCTTCCTCTATTTGAATCATATAAGGTCCAGTTTTATGAGGTACCTGCCTTGGTATTTTTGTTCAGTTAAAGTAAAAAAAATATGTGTGCAATGAGATTATAACAGTATAGCATGTAACATGTTATGTACCATAACACTGTTACATATGACTATCCATTTCTCATTAGATATATTTATTTTATAGGTTTTGTTATCAACTCTCGCTTTCACAGCATTTGAGCTTCCACCAAATGCCGCTATTGGAACCAGAATACTGCAGTTTCTATTTCATTCAAGATCTGACTTGGTGAGACAATTTCATTAAAAGCCGAATATTCATATTTCTGCAAGCTGTTCCATAAAAGAAAAAAGTATAAGCTAACTGTGACACTAGCTTGATATACTTGCCATTATTATCCGTGCAGTTGATACTTCTGTCATCCTGTAAATTTATTACGTTTTGCTATTTCTTCCACTTATTTTTTTATGTCCTATGGACCTGTCACACGAAAGACAATTTTTTTTACGGATGTATTCTTTACGTATGGTTCAGTAATATACATCGGCCTGATCTTGTTTATAACTTTCCATAAAATTCATATGGCCAGAATCTCTTGGATATATGGACTAGCTGTATGGCTTTGGCATGGGCATTTTGTCTGCAATAGTTTATATGTGCCATATCGATCTGTTATAATATACATTGTGATTTCTCATCTCAATTGTAGTCAAGTACTTTAATTTCACGCATTGATGTCTTGCATGAGGAAAGTTATTTCATGTGAAAATTTAGTCTGTATTACAATTTTGAAAGGTATTAATGTTAAGATATTTTTCAATTTTATCTGAAAGATATTCTCCGAAAATTATAGGTCAACATTCGAAGCATTGATGAAGCTGTGGTAATCGGTGCTGCTCTTTCCTTGTCTTCTTCAGCATTTGTTCTTCAGGTACTTCAGTTCAAATCACTTGAGCAAGTCATCTTGTTTGCTTGCACGAGTGCATTCAAAGCGTCAAATTCTTTCTGTAGCATCCCATGTCTTATGTTTTCTACTCGCTTCCATTCCGAACATACATGCGGCATTACAGATATGAAACTGAAAATGATCTCAGCCATCTTATTTACCATTTCTCGATTTAGGCTATGCCTATGGTTCATTATATCTTTCTCTGTGATAGTTAACAGCTTTGTTGATTTTCAAAATAAATTTAAGATGGTACATGATCATAGCCAACCAGACCTTGCTCATATATTTTATTCTTTGATATTCTATATAGCTTCTGGCAGAGAAGGGAGAACTACCAACTCGATTTGGTTCAGCAACACTAGGGATACTCCTATTGCAGGTTCCAAAGTTTTTACTTTAACGTTAGTTCCTATATTTTCCAGATATTTCTCGTGAATCCATATAAAACCTCCTGATTGTTTGTGCCGCTTGACAATTGCAGGATATTGCAGTTGTTCCACTTATCGTCATACTGCCAGTTCTGGAGAGCCAGGTAACTTACTTTTCTTGTGTTATTGGTTCAGCCTTATAATTCAAGGAATTTTACGTCAATTTTCTTTAGACAAGGTCCTTGTGAATCTGGATTACCACCACGCACTCTTTTCAAACAAGCAACCTACTTCTTCATCTGCTACTACGGAACTGCTAATACAGCTTTGAAGTATAATATCTGCAGAATTTAATTGAGCAAAGTATTTGGCCAATGCTTGCACAAGAAAGTTTAAAAGCTTTAGCTGGATTAGGTTTGCTATCACTAGGAGGAAAGTTTCTTCTGAGGAGGATTTTTGAGGTTTGTCTGTTACATTTCAAAGAGAATAAAACTTCAGTTGCACACACCATGGTTTAAAATTTGGTTTTGATTCCAGGTTGTCGCAGAAACAAGGAGTTCAGAGGCTTTTGTTGCTCTATGCTTGCTAACGGTGGCTGGGACATCACTTGTAACACAGAAGTTGGGCTTCAGTGACACGGTTTGATAGTGTATCCTCATAATACTGATTAATAAAAAACAGCCATATGTATTTTGTTCCAGATTCCTTAATTTTTGCTATATGCAGCTAGGGGCTTTTCTGGCTGGGGCTATTCTAGCAGAGACAAACTTCCGCACCCAGATTGAGGCTGACATCAGGCCTTTCCGCGGTTTGCTTCTCGGGTTATTTTTTGTGACAACTGGGACTTCTATTGACATGCAGGTATTATCCCATCTGTAATCTCAATTGAAACTGCCTGAGATCCTTTTCAGTTGATCACAGTTTGTTTTTATAAATGCTTTATTTGTATGCCATCTGTTTTTGTCAGCATGATGATTATTCATTGCTACACCTTTTACATTTGTTCTTATTTTATGCAGCTCCTTATCCGAGAATGGCCAAATGTATTTTCGCTTCTGGCGGGTTTGATTGCCATCAAGACACTGATTATAGCAGCAATAGGTCCACGTGTCGGACTCTCTCTGAAAGAGAGCGTAAGGATAGGCTTTCTTCTTTCCCAAGGAGGTGAATTTGGATTCGTCGTTTTCTCTTTAGCAAACAGGTAAGTCGTGATAAGCTCGATTATAATTTCCTCCATTTTGTTCTAGCTTAGTTTACTGGCTAACTTTTAATCCTTCTTTTAGGCTTGGGGTGTTGCCACTTGAATTGAATAAGCTTCTTATAATTGTTGTTGTCCTGTCTATGGCGCTGACCCCCCTACTCAACGACATTGGACGACAGGCAGCTGATTTTATTGGTGCTAAGTTTGAAGATGGAAGTGTAAGTACATGAAATGCCATTAGATTATGTAAAGAAATCGCAACAAAATATTTTATTGGCTCACCACCTTGAGCCTTGACTAGTGATGAACCCTTAGTCTGGTACTTGAACAATAAGCTGACATGATAAAGTGTCCACTTTTTAAAATCAAGGATGTTTTTAAATCTCATAGGTGTAAAAGCTCTGGTTGTTAGTGATGCGGAGGTTTTTTTTCTTCATGTTATTTTCTCCATACCTCCTGAGCAAGATTACTTGCCAGAAATGATACTGGCTTGAAGTAATGGACTTAAAATTATGTGATGCAGAATGTTGACGACTCAATTAACTTTGATGCCAGAGAACCTGTTGTTATAGTTGGATTTGGTCAAAAGGCACAGGTACGGCTATCTTACAAACTGTGTCCAGCTCAGTCAATGTCATTCATTTTGATGGATAAGCTCTCTCCTGTACAAGGTTCTGGCGAACTTCTTGTCCACTCCCTTGATTTCTGGAATAGACAATGAAGCTGGGCGGCCATATGTTGCTTTTGATCTTGATCTGTCCGTCGTAAAAGTAAGTGCTGCTGAAAACTTCAGACTTAGAAACACAGCTCTTGTTCTGTTTTTTAAGTGGAACCAAAATTTTTAAACACACTTTACCATTGAGTTCCATTTTTGTTGCCGGGTGCAGGCAGACAAAGACAATATCCTTTTTAGCTTGGAAAACTATAGATTTGGCCTCACTCATTATGGATATGTCATCTTGACATAACTCTTCTTTATCTTTTTTTTTTATATTGTGATCTTGACAAGTTGAGTGTCCCTGCTCTCCATGATGACAGACAAGTTGCAGTTAGGTTTGATTTTTGTTAATGTAATTCCTCTGACAGGCTTCTAGAAAACTCGGTTTTCCAGTTCTCTATGGAGATGGTACACGCCCAGCAGTTTTGCAGTCAGCAGGTATAAGCTCCCCAAAAGCTGTTATGGTCATGTACACTGGGAAAAAGAAAACACTTGAGGCTGTTGAGCGGATTCGCCTTGCTTACCCTGCAGTAACTTCTCTCTCTTCTCTGTCTCGGATTTTAGTCTTTCTTTCCAACAGTTTATTATCATGTCTCAAAACGTGGACAGTCGGGAAAAGGGCACTAAGAGAGAGAGGTCGAATGTAATTTTATTACAAAACGAATTTCATCACCATAGAAAGTTGGATAGATACATTTTTATGCAATTTCGCAAAAACTGAAAGAAAGGCTTCTCCAAGCGATTCAATTGTGCTTTACTCGTACTCTTCAGTACCAACTTATGGATACGATTGTCGTTGCAGATCCCTATATATGGTCGTGCTCAAGACATGCCACATCTGCTAGATCTGAAGAAAGCTGGAGCTACTGATGCCATTCTTGAAAACACCGAGGTATAAACTACCTGTTAAGGAGCTTGTCATTCGTCAAAGTGATGAAACATTTAACGCTGTTTTCATTTTTTTCTGCAGACAAGTTTACAGCTTGGTTCCAAGCTTCTAAAGGGGTTGGGTGTTATGTCGGATGATGTAAGCTTCTTGAGACAGCTTGTTCGAGATTCAATGGAGTTGCAAGCCCAAGAAGAATTAGAAAGAACTGAAGGCCAAGAAGTTAATGTTAGAAAGCCACTGCAGGTATGAATTCACTAAGGAGTATATTGGGTACATGTGTGAAAACTCTTTCCTTGAGTCCTTGATTGGAAGTTTATCCTTTCAGTAGTCTGGCTATTATATATATTTCATTTACACACGATTTTTATCATTTTATGCACTTGGAATTGTTAACTTCTAAGTATGTTTTCTGGTAATGATCTTGGATAGATGGACAAGTAATAGGCAACAATTGTTTTTTAAAGGTGAGAGTTGCTGACTTTTATGACGCACCTACGACATCAAACGACAATGAATCCGAGAGGATTGGGACCAATGGCACCAGCATAATGAAGACAGCTGCAGGGTTTGATAAGTCTCGAGGCGACGAAGATGAAGCTAGGGGCGTATTGTACTGCGAGATAGAAACAGAGAACAATCTTCAATCATATACTGATGAAGTTGACACGAAACCAGTAACGTTTGCTAATGAGGAGACGTAAAGCTACGCTGAGGGTTTATTTGGACCAATCATTTTTGCTGCATATTGCTTGATGCCCATTATTTTGATGCCACTGCAAGACTTCGAAAAGAGAGAATTTGCAGTGATGAACTGCTGAAGAAGAGCCATGGAAGATACTTAGGAGTTGGACATTATAGCCTGTATAGTTTGTTCTTCACACATGTAAATGATTTGTTTTTCTGCCAGTTTCTGGCACTACATAAGATTCTTGGGCATCAAAATGTTCATAGCAAAGATTCATTAGCTGTTGACTAATTCATAATCACATTGTCATGTTTACATGATGAAAGAATTGTCCGAATGTGGGTTTTCACCATCCGAGTATGCGACAGGTGACATGCTGCATCTCCGCATGGTGTTCAGATACACGAAATTGGAACAGTCCTTCCCTGCCCCCAAAAGTATCCTTCCATTATCCACAAAAGTGAAGGAAAGCATCATATGTTCCGAGCATTTTTCTCTATTTTATTTACCACATTTTGGGAAAGAAACTGGAAAATTACCGTATGTATACATACATTTCTATAAACTAGCCGGGGCATAATATACTACATTACACGGATCAATTTGCAGCTTATGAAGCACCAAAATCTCTACATATTTAACTAAGACATTATTTCTGCAACCACATCATCTACCATTTCACTTAAAAGTGAGTTCTGCAAGTCGTTGGCGACTTCATTAATCTCTTTGACAGAGAATCCACCCTTCCAACTTGAATCCCACACACCAATCAACTTCCCGTTCCAGCATAGGTCCCGTTCCAGCAATAAGGATATACTATCGACTAAAATAGCATCACCAAAAGATTTTTTGTAACTCCTCAAATTCTCAATCACATCAGAAATCTCACTCACCAGTTGGTCAAGAGTTGAATGACAGTTGGGTTTTCCTGTGAAGTAATTCAGTGATAATTGGAACTTTGTGCATCGCTTGCTTTTGTCCTCCAATATTTCTTTAGCACAATCTAGCAACAGGAGATCATCATGTGATTCACTACCAGGTAACTGATTCGTTGGCAATATGGTGGGGTCATCTGCCTCAATGTCGAGAAGCACCTTTGCATGATGAAGAAATGAAGCACTGTACAGAAGAAAGTAGCCTATATTGGCTCCGCAGCCTTTCTTCTCATCAAAACTTTGATACAGTGTGCAGTTGCCATCTTCAAGATACTTGACATCCTGGATCGTTGAGTGAAGAGGCTCACATGGATGACTTGCAGCATCTTCAATATTATCTGCAGATGGAAATGGAAATTTACACCGTGGATAAATTAGAATCTGTAACTATTGAAAATCTGGCTGTTCGCTTTACAAGATGAGTACTGATTTAAAACAAACAAACAGAGAGCTTTCCCCCAAACGGCAAACTTTAGTCATCACCCAGACCTTATTAAATTTTCCCAAACAGACCTCCTATAAGAGTGGAATCTCATGTTTGAGTGAAAGGAGAACTATAAAATAATTCAAAGCGTAATAAATGTATTAACTTGCTATAAAATGTTATCATTTATAGGACTCCTACAATATCTATTAAGGCTACTATATGTAGTTATGTACTAAAGGCAAACTTCTAGTCAGTTTTAGATACAATTTATATTGCAACAGAATAGTGTAATATGCATTACTAAGGATAACAAAAGAGAGCATTTCAAATATAGACCAAGCAACAGGTAAGCTTGAGCAGGGCAAACACACTCCCTAGGACCTGGATTCACATGTTGTCTATACCCAAACGATTGAAAAAGTACAATTCTTTTAATAGGACAAATGAACAATTTCAAAGCTTTTTTGGAACAGCTTCAAAATGCCATCACAAGCCAGCATATAGATCGGAAAATTCTGTTCATAAAGTTATGTCTTGGCAAAACCAGAGATACCTGGAATAGGAATACAGGAAGCATTTGTCACTTCTTCAAGAATTTGGACTGATGTTGTGCTCTTCATGACTGGTCCTGGGACACTGGCAGCCAAGTCGATCGGACAATCATCATCTCTTGGAATGCTTTCAACCTGGATTGGTATTATTAATACTTAATTAGGAATAATAGCAATGTCCAAACAAATATAAATAGCAGTATCTGGAAAAAAATGCCAAGCAAGCATAACAATAGATTCAGTGCTCCAAAAATGAATACTACTATATTAAGACTCACTGAAGTAGCAGAAGGATTGCTATTAGGTTTGTCTTCTTTCAAGTTCTTCTTTGAAGTACTTGATTTCGGAGGCTTTTGGGCCGTGGTTGGTTTCTCTGGGGCCGTGTGCTTTCCTCGTGCAACCTGGGACTTTGGAACATTAGATACTTTCACGGGTCTGCTATTCGTCGGAGTGGCAGTTTTGCTTAGATAATCCCTGTTGATAAAATCCTGCGACTTGGATGGTTTAATATCTGTTTGTTTCCCAGTATCAGAAGACATTTTCTGCACACCATCCATCTTTTTAACAACTGTTATTTTCTTCTGCATGCTGGGACTCGGAGGACTGGGATGTCTTGTCTTCACCAAGGATGGGGCATCTTGGATGTTTACAGATTTCTTGGGCAATCTAGCAGGAGATTCTCCCATATTATTGCATTGCTTATCCTTAACCACCTTCTTTGGAGCTTTTCTAGCTGGCAATTTCTCATTCAGCTCTCTGAAGCTCGAGCGTCCTTGTGAACCTCTAATAGCGAACTCATCCTGCATTTCTGTAGGCACAAATTGTCTACTCTTGGTGTATTTTTCGTCATTGGTGCTGTAACTCGCGTGAAACTCTTTGGTGTGGAGGTCAAGAACATGTAAAGGCTTCATAATCACAATGGGTGGCGTTTGGTATTCAAAATAGGATCCATGGACAGACTTTTTCTCAACAAGTACCTTAAACTGCATTGTTTCGACCAGCTCTTCAATTGGTCTTGTTTCCCGTACTGGTTTCTGGACCATGAACTCAGGTTTCCTTGGCCTACGCAGTTGGTCAATATCAAGCAAAGGTCTGGAAGGACCTTTGCCATCCATTTGTCTACAGAGCACAGAGTTGTCCTGCTTCGAGGACACATCTTCCAGACCCATTAGCTTGGCAACTAGATTAGGCCTTTTTGGTTTCTCATAAAGAACTCTTGCTGCAGAATAGTCCTGAACTCTTGATGCAGAGCAGTCAGAAGACGACCATGAGTAGCTTGAACTGGAGGAGGGAACGTCCATAAAGAAGTCCACACTCTTTCTGCTGAGTGTATCTTTTTCATTAACAGAACTTTTCGGCAACAAATTGTTCCTAGAAAAGCTTTCGACTATGACTTCCCTCAGCTCCTCAAAACAATCCCTCGTTGAAGAAGTTGAAGTCCTTGGTTGTTGGAAATGATCATATTCAGCAATCGGATTGAACTCCATAACATCCGCCACAGGTTTCTCCTTATCCTTTTTCTTCGACCTGGCCATGTACTTGGAAGACTCTTGCAATTTCCGAAGCATTGCAAGAGACTCCTGCAAATCAAGAGCACCTTTCAGCAAGTCCTTCGCAATATACTCAGACTGCTTACTCAGACTTCTCGGGTGAGACAACGAATCAATCACTTCATTCAGCTTCTGTGCTCCCCTGGAAACTTCCAACAGCCGCACATCCTCCGCTGACCTTTTCGCAGCTTTGTCCGCCCTTTGCTCGTCCAGCGACAGGGCCTTACTCGAACTCTTCTGGCTCTTCTTAACTTTGTCAGAACCAATCAACGATTTTCTAATTGGCTTGCATTCAGCAAAGCCTTTAGGATCACCACAGGTGACAAACGATTTATAACCAGCAGATCTACGGCTATCTTGAGACATATTTTCTAATAATAACCGAAGGAGTCAATCAGTCATCATCAATGCCCAACCAGCATCAACAAAAACAGAATTCTCCACATGTATATTTTAATCCAATTCAGAGCATGTAGACAGCCATTCCTTAGCTATATACCACTGAAAACGAAAGGAAAATGAATCACTTGCCGGCCATAGACACTAACCTAAAACAAATCCATGGAATAAACACAGGTCATTATCCATTATTCAATTTCAAGCAAGCGATTAGGTAATTCAAAAATGCAAAACATACAGATAGATCCAAAAGTAACCGTTGAAATTTCTAGAACGATAAGAGAAACAATTGCTAGGCAGTTAGTAATTCTGTAGGAGTACCTGATGAAAGGTGTCTTCAAGCAAATGAAGTGAGAGAGATTACGAATCGGTAAAACTGAGAGAGAGAGAGAGAGAGTTAGGAGCTGATAATGGAGAAAAAAGAATAGGAAAATGACGAAGCAGAAACAGAAATGACAAGTGAAATGAATCACAGAGGAAAAGGTTGAAAAGCAGAAATTGACAAAGACTGTTCAACCAACTGTATGAATAAATGCAGTCACTGGCGTAATAGCTAGCGGTGTGGAGAGAAAGACCTGAGAGTGAGATGATGAGATCCAACAAAATGATGAAGATGATTGATTAATGGCAATTTCTTCTTCTTTTTCTTCCTTTTTTTTTCTCTCTTTTGTGTTTAATGCAACACAAAAGAAAGGAGAATCTGCACTGTTTGTGTGCAGGTATCGACGTTGTGAAAGTGAAAGGTGGATTTTGTTTGGATTTATTGCTTTGTTTTGTTTATTGCCACTGATGAATATTTGTTTAATCACTAATTGCAACTAGATGATTCATTGTGGGTGTATCATTTGCCAAATTGTCTTATTTTGGATCATATAATTACAAAACTCAACAGTTTTAACAATTACAAAACTCTCCCCTA
>JAYMSR010000351.1:0-15088 GCA_036897825.1 Plantago rigida
TGTAATTTCTTTCCTGGTATAGCAAATTCTCTGAGCTATTGAGAAGAAAGCAGTTAAGCGGAGAACAGAGTAGCTCATAGCTTGAAACTCTCGTTTGATTCGTTCTTGTAATCTGTTTATTCTTGTGATAGTGAAATCTGTGCAATCTCCGTGAATGTGAGTGAAAACGGAACCACATAAATCGTTGTGTTGATTGTTGCGTAGTTAAAGAAAAAAAAGTATAACCCATATTCTTGCGTAGTTAAAGAAAACTTAGGTCCATACATGACTCCCACCATGCCCATAAAATGTTTTGTTCTCGTCCCTGCATTTGATTGTGCCTTTTCCTTTTCCCGTAGTAACACTCATAACTATCTACTAAGTCAACAAAATGGGTCGTATATAACTATGTGTATTATAAAAGACGCATACACTCTCATAATATAAAATTTTCACGAAATTGCGGATTTAACACCGAATATGTGGTTTCATTACAAAAGATGGTGCACACTCAAAATTACATTTTGACAAGGACTTCACTTTTGAGTTCAACTTTTCAATGTTATGTAAAAAGGTTGATTATATGTCTAATTCATAAAAAAAAATTAAAAGTTGCACCCTTAAAATTACATTTTTGACAAGGACATCACGTTCGAGTTCAACTTTTCAATATTATGTAAAAAAGTTGATTATATAATATTTGACCAGAATTAAATTTAAAAAACAATTTACTTTAAGTCTAACCTTTCAATATTATCTACAAAAGTTGATTATATTAATTTGACCAAAACATATTGAGGAATTTACTTTAAATTCAACTTTCCAGTATTATATAAAAAGAGTTGCTTGTTTATATTTGACCAAATATCAATATGTATATTTTCCCATTTAACATTTATATAATCAACCAAACTTGAAAACTCATAGCCTCATTAATCATAAATTTGTGAATACTCTTCAATTTTCAAATCCAAATATTGGTTTCATAATTTCATTTTAATTATATCACACTAGTACATACCACCAATTAAATTACCTTATTATTATTTTTTTGTTATTAACAGTAAGTAATCAATTAAAGAGTAATAGTATGACATTATGTATAACTGGTCAACATCGTCCACTTATGAAAATAGTTTGACTATAACAAAGCCAAAAATCACAATTTACCTATATTAACACCAGTTGATTAAAGCAAACTATAGTTTGTAATCAAGTAAATTGCTATAATTTGAGTCGCGTATGTACATATAAATCACGTTTAATCAAGCACACTTAACATTAATTAGCTTAGATGCTTTAAAATAGAAAGATCCCGATTTTTATTACGTACGCTACTAGCACTGGAATTGTGTAAGTACATAAAACATGGTTAATTAAACGAGTCACATTCCATACTAACTATCCTAGATTGTATCGTATGCAAAATGAAAGCGGAAACCAAACGTGCTACACTAATAACCTAAGATTGTATTGCCCACGAAACGACAAAAGAAAGCGTTGCTTTCTTAACCTAGATTCTAACGGTGTGAAATGACAATAACAAAAGAAAAAGTGTGACTTTATCGACCTAGATTTTATCGATTGTGAAATGACAAAAGAAAGCACTACTATCTTAACCTAGATCCTAACTGTGCAAAATGACAGTATGAAAAAAAAGTGCGAATTTATCGACCTACATTGTATCGATCCCAAATAAAAAGAGGAAAGAAATGGAAAGTGATACTCATGAGAGTGAGTGAGAAATAAAGAGTAACAACAAAAGACGCTATTCTCGTAATCAGTAACCAGAAGTGCTAAAATCGTGTGAACGGGAAACATAAAAGCAAAATGAACCAGCGAGAGGGCTTTTTGCTGGCTTAAAAGCCTCAATTAAAAAGAGGCAAGCTCCAAGCATTTCTCTCTGTGATTTTTTTTCACTCAGTGATCGGAATTGGCAAAAATCCTGCTAGCTCCTGTTAGTGAGAATCAGTGGCAAAGTATTTAAGGCTTGTGGAATTCTGGTTAGGGCTTTGAAGAGTTTGTACAGGTGTGAGCGAGCATGGCGCTGGTGACGACGGCGCAATCAATCCGGTACGCCGTTGCAGCGACGTCCAACGGCGATGGTAACCTTGAATCACTGAACAGAGTTATCGGTGACCTCTGTGTCAGAGGAAATCCGAAGGTTTGAATTTATTCGTCTGTTTTTCTGTCGATTTTTCTTCATTTTGGTGCGCAAGTGGATTATTCGGTGAATGTAGCTTAGAGGAGTTCAACTCCAACACCTTATGTATTTGTTAGGTTCTGGTCGGTGAATTTTGTCTTCTGTTAAATTGTTTGTTGATGTTGTCTCCTGGAGCTGCACCTTGTAGGTGATCAGGCATTTTGTGAATTGTTTATTCATTTGGCTATGAAGCTGTTGAGTTATGTTGTTGTAGTTTAGAGGATTTCTAGCATCTAGAGATTCTCTAGGTTTTATCGAAAACGTTGTAAGTTGTTTGAATCTGGAGTTGTACAGGTGGAATTATGTCAGCTGGTTCTGCGTAATTGATAGTGAGTTCTGTTTACCTCTTGGTATATTCACATCTAAGGTTTATTCAGTGGATCTTCTCTGGAGTTGAAATCTGATTTAGCAGTTTATCTTTGTTGTCTTTAATAATGATTTTACGGAGATACTTTTCCCTTTTTATAATATGATATATGGTGGTATCTATGAATTAAACTCATGTATAAGTTATTTGGTGGATCTTCTCTGGATTTGTAATCTTATTTAACCATTTATCTGTTGATGTCTTCTGTAATACGCTTAATAATGTAATACACAGGATGGGGCTGCGGCTGCATTGAGAAGACATGTGGAGGAACAAGCTCGGGATCTCAGCAATGAAGCATTTTCCCGTTTCATGGATCGTCTGTATGATCGTGTTACCAGTCTTCTAGAAAGTAATGAAGCGACTGAGAATTTGGGTGCACTTAGGGCTATTGATGAGCTTATAGATGTTGGATTTGGGGAGAATGCGGTGAAAGTTGCAAAGATTGCAAATTATATGCGGACTGCATTTGAGGCAAAACGTGATCCTGAAACTTTGGTTGTTGCCAGTAAAGTTTTGGGCCATTTAGCCAGAGCTGGTGGAGCAATGACAGCAGATGAAGTGGAACGGCTGGTGCTTAGAAAATCTTATCTGTTCATTCTGTTGCTCGTGAGATTGCTGTATGTTTTTGTTTTTTTTGATTTTTTACTTCTGCTTCTTCCAGGTAAAAATTGCATTGGACTGGCTTCATGGTGATAGAGTTGAACACCGTCGCTTTGCTGCAGTTCTAATTTTAAAGGTATTTGCTTCTGCTACTATTAAATCTTCAATAAACATGGTGTACATTTTGAAGTGTTACATGTTCCAAAATCTGTTCTCTTAGGCAAACTAGAGAATACTCTTCTTGTTTTACCTCATTGTTTTGTGAGCAAAAGATCAAACATAATGCTTTGTGATGACCATTACATTCTGGTGCTGGAGCAAAAAAATTACTTCACCTTACTTTCGAGACGGTTTTTAAATTTTAAACTGTGTGCTTGAAAGCTAAGTTGCTCAAGAAAATGTTTGAAAGTACCAGAGAACTGATTTGAATAACTATTTGAGTAAAGTGTGACTCTTTTAGTTGGGTTTTGTTGAGGTACTGTAAGTGTGTTCTTTGCTAAATGGTTTTGGGAGTTGAAGAGTTTATAATGACAGGAAGGAAATAAGAAGAATGATCCAAGAAAGGATAAAGAGACTACAACAGTTAAAATATGCTGCAAACAGAAAGTAAGGAATGCCTCGTGAAAGAAAATCCAAACCATACTTCTGAACATTAGGCAGTTCAATCAGTGCATGAAACTATTAACACATATTTTTGGACCTCATCGGCTCATACTTATCTTTATATTAAAAGGGCGATACACCTTCAGATGGAGGATTTTATTACAACTTGAATGGTAGTGTTAACTCCCAGAGTCAGACGGCTGATAACTTAAAACCAGAGTACTAGACAATATGAAAATTACCTACCCAGCCATAAAAAAACATAAATAGTACCTAAGGTTACAAAACTATTAATCTGCACTCATGAATTGATAATTCTGCAGAAGAAGTCGGTAAAAAAATACATTGGTCTCTTTTTCAGCTAACAGAAAATTGATACGTTCTCACTTTACCCTTTATTTTATTGTTGTCCCACTACCACAAAATATCTAAGAAGAAAAAGTCCTTCACTATATTAAGATTTCATACATAATTATTCTGCAAGTGAAAAATTCCGAGTATTATCCTTTTAATTTGGCAGTCTCTTTAGGCACTGTGTCATGTGTAAAATGATTTTGATTCCTGTCATAGGAAATGGCTGAGAATGCTTCCACGGTGTTCAATGTACATGTTCCTGAGTTCGTTGATGCCATCTGGGTTGCATTAAGGGACCCAAAACTGGATGTCCGGGAGCGAGCTGTGGAGGCATTACGCGCTTGTCTTCGTGTTATTGAGAAACGTGAGACACGATGGCGTGTCCAGTGGTAAGTATGGAATTTCTCCATTGAATAAATGATTTAGTATGGAATTTCTGTTAACTGTCTCCGATGTTGCCTATGATTATGTTCCCTTATAAATTTTCAGGTCCTGCTGGACCATCCAAATTAACAGAACAGATCATTGATTTCCTTCCTGAAAATTTTAAAAAATGCTAGGTTATGTAACAGGGTTAAAAGATTCCATGAAAAATGGAAACAACTCTCTTTTTGCAATTTCTGTGAAATTGGAACAAGCAACTCTGCAGCATTGAGATTGGTTAAAATGATTTCGTAAAATCTGTTAATTTGTATGTGTGTCGAGTTTCTTTGCTGTTAATAAATGTCAAGAACAGTGGAGTATCGACTTTACTTTGGATATTGATTTTTCTGGCAAAAATTTAAATGCCCTTCGCTGTCTTCAGATGGAGCATGTTAATCGTATTCTGATATGTGGGAAGGAGCTTTTCCCCAGATTAGGTTATTGTAGAATGAGGAGATGCTTAAATCATTAACAATGCCATGTGCTGTTAAAAAAGTGTGATAATAATAAAACAGCAACAAGGATGCATCAAGAAAATGGAGTCCTCTTTTACTTTTTCTTCCTTCCCTACAATTGAATGAAAGACGGGACAAAAATTGAATATATGTGGAGAACCAGTATGAGATCGAGAACAATATACTTCCAATTTTAGATTAGAGGATTGAGTAATTTCCTCGATTATTGAGAAATGCCCTGGGATATGTTTGGATTAATGTACCTCATTGTTTTACATTTGTATATCTCTTCTTTGAATTCTGAGGTGAAAATGATTGCGGTGGATGAGTTCTGTTAGAATTTGGTTTTTGATATTTTATCTGTATGACTGCTGAATAACATTGTCCTTTGCTTTACTTGTTCAAGGTTCATTTACTGAATGGCTATTGTGTTAGGTATTACCGTATGTTTGAGGCTACACAAGATGGATTGGGCAGGAATGCCCCTGTACATTGCATACATGGTTCTCTACTTGCAGTTGGGGAACTGCTGAGGTAGAGTTGCTCATCAACAATGTTTTTTTCTGGCGCAGTTTGCTTGATTTGCTAAATATTTGAATTTCTTCCTCTCAGCAGTAATTGATTGAAGTTTCTATCCTCCCCTCGTCCTGCTCTTAGTTGCTTGCTTTACCTTGAACATGCATTTTGGCAAACTCTTTTTTCATGTCTATTTAATGATGTTCTACTTTCATCTCTCATCTTCTGTGGTAACTTGTTGGAAAATTGTGCATCACAGAACGATTCTATTATGAGACTCCCTTTCACAAATCAGGTGTCACCTCACCTCTTTTAGCCTGAGCTGCATGCATCAGTCCATTATCATTTGTTTTTATCATAATATTGGATTTATCTAGCACCCACTTAACTTTTGTTGCTATTTCACTTCGTCCTGAAAGGCTGAAATAACGAATGATATGAGTTTACTTTCCTTGACTTGAAGCCTTTTCTTTTCCAGCTGCAGATGACGCCTCCCCAAATTGTTATATGCTATTTAAATTGTGATTTTATTGGTAATTTGAGATTGCTTATGTGAAAAGAAAAAAAAGGAATGACTGTTGAAATGATGATGCAATTAAGCAATTCTCTTCTTGTTCCTCAACTTTGTCATGAGCGTTCTATCCATCATATGAAATAAACATCTGAAATCAAAATTTTCTTAACTACTTTACTTTGTGTGTGTGTGTGAATTATCTGATCTGTGATGCGGGTTTATCTAGTAATAACTGTCTCCATCACTGCTTGTCCTCGCCAAGAAATATAATGTCAAATTTTTGCAGAAATACTGGTGAGTTCATGATGTCTAGATATAGAGAAGTTGCTGAAATTGTTCTCCGTTATTTGGAGCACCGCGACCGTCTTGTTCGTCTCAGCATAACATCGTTGCTCCCTAGAATTGCTCATTTCCTGCGTGACCGTTTTGTGACTAACTACCTGACGGTTGGTCTCCTTCTCTTTTTTTGTTTCTGTTCCTTTTATTTTATTTATTGTTTTCTTGCGTGCATATGTTTTTATTTATTTTTTATTCATATTGTTATCTCTCCTTTTATCTTTAGATGTTAATGTTTCTCTTTGCTTGACAATATCCTTGCCTGCAGATTTGCATGAAGCACATACTTCATGTTCTCAAAATACCTGCAGAATCTGCAAGTGGATTCATTGCACTTGGGGAAATGGCTGGTGCTTTGGATGGTGAACTCATTAACTATCTGCCGACAATAACGCCTCACTTGCGCGATGCGGTATGGGAGTAGTCTTTTGTCAGCTATACATTATTCAGTTTGAAATTGTCAGTGTACTTGAGTCGGCAATGGAATAAAAACTCTAATTAGGGGTCATCTTTTGGTGCAGATTTCTCCTCGTAGAGGGAGGCCCTCAATGGAGGCTTTGGCATGTGTTGGAAATTTAGCAAGAGCCATGGGAACTTCAATGCAGCCTTACATATGCAATCTGTTGGACGCAATGTTTTCTTCTGGATTATCTGTGACCTTGGTAGAAGCTCTCGAGCAAATAACAGAAAGGTCTTTATTTATTTTATATTTTCCTTCTCCCCATCCCAAGGAAATGGCTTCAGTAAGATTGGAACTTAGGTCTTGCTTTGGCAAGCCCAAGCCTTATCTAACAAGGTCTTCAATAAGTACGATTATTCTGTAATTGTCGATTTTGTTGATACTATGTCTTCTCTGCTGTGCAGCATTCCATATTTACTGCCAACCATTCAAGTACGCTTGCTTGAATGTATCTCAGGGGTTCTTTCGCGACAACTCCAAGTTCAGTCAAGGCCTCCGGCTGTTATCACCCGGACTAGTAGCATGGCTTCTACTTTGCAAGTGCCAGAACTCAGTGGTTCAGCCCTTGTACAACTGGCTCTGCAGACTCTTAGTCGCTTTAATTTGAAGGTTTGTCTTGTTTTATGGTTATGTACAATCCTGCTGCTTGTTCTTATTTATCATGTCTTAGTGAGATTTCATTCTTTCAGGGACATGATCTTCTTGAGTTTGCCAGAGAATCAGTTGTGGTATACTTAGAAGATGATGATGGAGCTACACGAAAAGATGCTGCCTTTTGTTGCTGCAAATTAGTAACCAATTCCCTATCTAGCGTTTCATCTGCACAATTTAGCATGAGCAGGACCAGTCGTGCTGGTGGAAAGCGTCGCCGTCTAGTTGAACAGGTTTGACATAACATGTTAAATTTCAAAGTGTCTCATCTTTATCTTATATATGTGGTGTTTACCTTTTATATACCGCCATGCCCCTTGATTTTCGAAGCATTTGCTACATTCAATCTTTTCTTGGGCAGATTGTGGGAAAGCTTCTCATTGCTGCTGTTGCTGATGCTGATGTCACTGTTCGACGGTCTGTATTTTCTTCTTTGCATGAGACTGGTGGCTTTGATGATTTTCTGGCACAGGCTGATTGTTTGACGGCTGTGTTCGCCGCTCTAAATGATGAGGTATAGTTTAATTGGGCAGAATTCTTTATGTATCCATGTCTTCTGCTGGTTTTGCATGCCAGTGTGGACCTACCTCATCTAGAGGCCAGTAGAACATTTCGTGTGGTTCACTGCACAGCCCCCTAGCGAAACTATCAACATGCAGAATAGTAGTTATGGCCTGTGCTTCAATTTGCTTGCATATTTAAATACAGGACCCGTGATTTCGCCAGTACTTGTTCCCATTGAGTACTCCCTTACTCATTTATTACCAAAGTGATTAGGAGATGGGCATTAGCTGTTGCAGAAGTCCCACATGCTCTTTTGGTTTTACCTGCAATGAAAAGGTGTCTTAGGAACCAACAAAAAATTGAAGTGAATGACATAAAATTTTTAGTTAGTGAACTTGAATCATATTGTCTATGCTTTTTGAGAAGAAAGGATTGCATGGAACATTCTTGCTAATCTTTGAATTTGTAGAAAAGAGTTACTTGGAATACCTTACAGTATTTTGCTCAACCCGTTGCTATTAAGTATTAATCTCATTTGTGGCCATATGCTCTAGTAATTTAAAACCCTCGTTGTTTGATCCCATGTCTAAGATGTAGGGTTTTCATTGGGTAGAGAGAGTGAACCGGTGTAGTCCCTTATAATAATTTGTAATATAATCTGTGCAATCACTAATCTGATAGAACAATCATTTTTAGATTCATTATCTAGGTAAATTTGTAATCTGTTTTACACTTGGATAGGATTTTGAGGTTCGAGAATTTGCAATCTCATTGGCTGGAAGACTATCTGAAAAGAATCCTGCACATGTTCTGCCTGCACTACGCCGCCATCTAATTCAGTTGTTAACACATTTAAAACAAAGGTATTGTTCAAACACCTCACTTTATTAAGTTGGTGATTAACTGGCTTTGATGTGCTTCTGCTTGTAATGGTTTTGTGCTTTATTACTTTACTAAAAGAGTTACTTCTGTTGGCAGTGCGGATGGTAAATGCAGAGAAGAAAGTGCAAAATTGTTGGGTTACTTAATTCGCAATTGTGAGAGATTAATTCTCCCATATATTGCTCCTATACACAAGGTTCAGTATCTACTATGTGGCAATTTGTTTAGAGTTTTGCTTTCTTTCACGCACAGACTCTCTCTCTCTCTCTCTCTCTCTCACACACACACACTCTTCTAGAATGCTTGCGGTGTCTGGCTGCATGTGCATGTCTTAAATTCAACTTACACCCACAGGCACTTATTGCAAAACTTTCCGAAGGCACCGGAGTGAATGTTAATAATGGCATTATATGTGGAGTGTTGGTAACAGTTGGGGATCTCGCCAGAGTGGTTAGTATTCTTCTTGAACCTTAGATGATGTTTGTTTTTGAGCTTGCATTATTGTTTATTATATTCTTTATGAATTGTCAAGTTAAAATTGTGAATGCCATGTCCATGGGTGATTTTTCTTTTCTTACTTATTTGGTAGTGACAAGTACTCGTGATTACCTTGAAGATGTGATTGAAATTTTGATGAATGTAATTTGCATATAGTGGTAGCTTACCACTGATCTTATCAAACATCTTAATATAGATTTCCTTGACCAACTTGTTATCTTATGGATTATCTCTGGTGTGCTGTATTTCTTGGTTCTGCTCATTCTTGTAAATCCTAGAGAGTGGAGAGAAGCGGCCAACCGAAAATTACGCTATAGATGCGATTGCAAATAGCGGGATGACTGCCTATGGACTTTTTTATGCATGTTTAAAAAAATTAGTATATACAAGTACAAAAGGGTAAATTTTATGGACTGAAAATAGGTTAAAGTGAGTGCAAGGACTTCACATTTAGATGCATATAGTCATTGTTTCTATGGACTGAAAATAGGTTGATGTCAAAAGGTCCTTTATGTTGATTCATTTTAATAATGCACGTTTATGGACTGAAAACATGGTTAAGCGAGAAAGAAAATTGCTCTGTTCAGAAATGTGAAAGAGCACTGCTATTTCCTGCTATGCTCTTGCTCTGCCTGCTACAGCAGTGTCACTGAAATGCGATGCTGTGGGTATTTTGTCATGGTTTGTTGCTGCTTGATATTTTCTGCTATTTATATCATTGGCACCTCAAATAAATTTAGGTAAAAAGAGAACCACAGTATCTCTTCAACTGAAACTGCATTATGTAATTTCATGACAATAACCACATGATATTATGGGGTAGGCGAATTCATCTGTGAAGATCATGTAGTTTGACACAGCCTCCACCTATTCCGCTTGGTCCATATGCCCTCGTGAAGGCTGCAAACTTCTGCCTTGAACTTCCTACTAGATCATATTTTTTTTCATTTATTATATTTTGCATGACCTGAGTTCATAGTCTCCAGTGTAGCTATGAAATAACTTGTAGATGACCCACCAATGCAAGCCAATATATGCACTGTTGTCATGACTAACCCTCACAATAATTGTCACAAAAAATATGGATCAGCTCTGTCAATACAATATCTGTTGAGTTTGCAGTCTAATACCTAGGTGATTGCATAGACCTTATGAAACTTAGGAAAGGTGAATTTTGTGTTTCTCATGCTTATTGAAAACTGTGGTGAATTTGAGGAATTGCAGGAGAGAAGAAAATGAAATTGAAGATGTCATGGTCTCATGGATATAGTTGTCTTTACTGTCTGCCGCTGTAACTGCTGTAGATAAACCCTTGCATCATTTATATTTGCCATTGCTCTTTGTTTTCATGCTCGAAAATACGAATTGTTACTTTTTCATGCTCACGTTCATGCCTTTCTCTTCCGATTTTCAGGGTGGCTTTGCAATGAGACAGTACATTCCAGAACTCATGCCCTTGATTGTTGAAGCTTTATTGGATGGCGCTGCTGCTTCGAAACGTGAGGTAGCTGTCACAACTCTAGGACAAGTGGTACAAAGCACAGGGTATGATAAACTTTCTATTATCTTTCTGCATGTCTATTCTATGGGTGCCTGGTGCAAAGATTCCTTTCACCATAGTTATCTGGGTGAAATAATTTCAGATGTCCTCTCATTGATTACTCAGTCACTCTATGCATTCCAAGCATATATAATCGTATATTGATATATACCTTGTAAGAATTACAAAAGGCAAATTTATCTGTGAGTGTATCTTGCTACATGCAAGAAATGGGGTTCTTTGACATCTGAAAGAAACTGGATGCAGGTATTGTGGTTTAGCATTCCCATACAGAAAGTAGACTCTGGGTTTGCGGAGTGTGAATCAGCATAATTATTTTCTGCTGAATGAAATTGCCCGCTTAGCTTAGCTTTTCTTGAGTTTACATTTCTTAAATAGTGTCGGGGTATCATCGTTTGGAGCTGTTTCTCCTGTAGTGAAGTAAATTATGCTTGTACATGGCTGTAGCCTACATGCTATTAACTCCTTCATACTAGTAATAATGCAAAAGCTTCCATTGTGTCATCTTCTTTTACATCTCTTATGTTAAACTGCTTTTATTTTTCATCTGTGGATAAAGTTTCTCCTACGCGTGGTCACTTGTGCCCTAACTAATACAAACGCCTAAATTATTTGAAAGACCGATCAGTAACTGGTTTTCGATGAAAGGGCCAAAAAAACAGTGATTGTTTTTGTTGAGAACATAGTTGAAACTGGGTTTCTCAAAATCTTTACTTTGAGGTTTACAGAGTCGATTCTTTCTTATGCATGGACCCTAGGACCCTCATGCCATCAAGGAATACTAACTGTACACAAATTTGCCTGCATCCCAATATTTAGAAAAATAATGCGTGTTGCGTATTATTAACATTTGATGGCTTGTTATTTGTTTGTGATAAAAATAAAGTTCTCTTGGTTCGTAGTAGTTGCATGTAACATCCTTCAGTTTTTTGACAACTATGGAGCTGATGTGTGCAGTTACGTCATTACTCCGTACAATGAGTACCCACAGTTGCTTGGATTACTTCTAAAACTGCTCAATGGTGAGCTAGGTTGGTCTACCAGGCGCGAAGTTCTGAAGGTAAATAGAGCCAACTAACTGATAAAAAATTTCCTTTTCTACTCTAAGCTTGAACTCTGTTGGTGGCTACATAGGTTCTTGGTATAATGGGTGCTCTAGATCCCCATGTGCATAAACGGAATCAATTGAGCTTGCCAGGCTCTCACGCAGAAGTTGCTCGTGGAGCTGGTGATCATGGTCAACATATCCGGTCTGTGGACGAGCTCAATATGGATCTTTGGCCATCGTTTGCAACATCGGAAGATTACTTTTCCACTGTAATACTTGACGCTGTATTCCATGATATTTTAAAGCGGCATTTTATATTTTATACTTCTTAATGTTGCTGTCTTGATTGCTGATGATGGTCAGGTTGCCATCAGTTCTCTCATGCGAATTTTTAGAGATCCTTCACTGTCTAGTTACCACCAGAATGTGGTTGGATCACTCGTGTTCATATTCAAGGTTAGTTGATTGAACATGTCAATTGTAGGTACTATAGACTCTAGTCCTCATGGTTTCTGTTTGAATAATTTAAGTGCTTCATCTTTCTTACAGTATGCTGTAAATCTCTTCTGTGCCTCTTAAATAATACAATTTTAATATGCTTCCTTTGTTTGCGCTATTTGACCAGTCAATGGGTCTTGGCTGCGTGCCGTACTTGCCCAAGGTCAGTCCATTGTTACCTTAGTATGTAGATCTTTAATTACTGCCACAATGCGGTGACGATGGCATCCTCTCCCTTTTCTCTTTGTTGGTATCAGGTTCTCCCTGATCTCTTTCATACAGTCCGCACATGTGATGATGGTCTCAAGGAGTATATTATATGGAAGTTTGGAACTTTGGTTTCTATTGTTCGTCAGGTATAAACGAATTGCCATCCATATCTATGGACGCACTATTCAATTTCTTATCTTTCTATGTTGTATTTGTGCGTTGCAGCATATTCGCAAGTATCTGCCAGCACTGTTCTCTTTAATATCGGAATTCTGGCCATCATCATTCAGTTTGCCTGCTGCTAACCGACCAGTGCATGGATCTCCGGTGAACTAGCTTCTCTGTGCTAAACTTATGTCAATCTTTTCTCGACATTCTATATTATAACCATTGTTTTCTCTCGTGTGAAATTTTAGATTCTCCATTTGCTCGAGCAACTTTGCTTGGCTCTCAACGATGAATTTAGGCTGCATCTTCCATCATTACTTCCATCTTGCATTCAAGTCCTTACTGATGCTGAGAGGGCTAAAGACTACACTTACGCCATTGTTATTCTCCATACCCTTGAAGTTTTTGGTGGTTAGTACCTACGCTATTTGGTCAATTTTAGTGCATCAGTTATGTTGTGCATGTTCAGTGTTGAAATTCCTGACATATCTGTGCAGGAACCTTGGATGAGCATATGCATATAGTTCTTCCCGCATTGATTCGAATTTTCAAAATAGATGCTTCTGTAGACGTACGCCGTGCTGCTATCAAAACTCTCACTAGATTGATTCCTCGTGTACAGGTTGATTTTGGACCATAATCCTTTGCACTTCTGAAATTTTGACAAGTATAGTTAACATGTACTCATTCTCCCACAACCCTCACCAGGTAACAGGTCACATATCAGCTCTTGTGCATCATTTGAAGCTTGTCTTGGACGGGTATGGTTTCCCTCTCAACCACTGCCAAAAATGAAAATTTGAATTTTAAATCGTTGAATCTTAGTTTAGCAGTTCAGTTTCATGATCATTATATGTTGGGCTTAGGCAATTACATTATCCTGTACAAGCAGAGGTAGAATTGTCTGATACCAGAATGATTAAATTAGTTTCGTAGAAAACATTTCCGTACTTCTTTGGAACAATCTTGTGTATTGGTCTCAATGGGTAGGGTAATATCCGGACCCTGACCCAGGCTCATTAAAGACCTTATAACCTGGACCCGGAACCGGATTTGATCCGTACCAGTAGCCCAATCAAACCTGATTTTTGGACCCAGGTCGGATTCAGATCCCTTTTACAGAATTGGATGTGATTAGTATCTGATTAGACCAAATGACACCTGCCTTCCCCCAATTGAAGGCATAAACATTAATGAATGACAAAATCAGACCTGCAAGCGGTTATCTATTGTGGCAACAGTAAGTGGTAGTTTTGTAAATCACTGAGCGAGGTGGATATAGTATTAGCATTTAACACTGATTGAAGAAATTGGAGACTGGAATTCTTCTCCGGTGACTTCTACTCCACACTGGAATCTGCTGATGCACGTCAAAGTCAGGTATTGGGCCGGAGGGTGGAGGTGGTGAAGTCGAGATTGAACAATGTGGGTGCAAAATAGGAGTTTTCTTTTTATTTACTGAGTTTTAAACTATGTATGAGAGTTGAGACTTGGGGTTATAGACCCATTTATGACCTGGTTATTTTGGGTCTTCACTCGGAGCCATTAACCTTATTTAAGGGACCTGGTCAGGTTAAGGTAAAATTTTAACTGGGTAGGGTATGGGTCTGAGCTCATTTATGTATAAATGGGTAGGGGTAGGGTCTAGATCATGCCCGTTTGCCCGTTGACACCACTAATATCATGGTACTGGTGTGGCAATATGGCCATACGGAGACAATCTGGTTAAACTTCGAGATATGCAATGATGATTGTTCTATTTTTGATAGATGACAATAATTATATAACCCTCCTCTGCTTTACATGCACTGAAAAAGATAATGGAAACATCTTTTTGCTTCATTTATGTAATGTCTTGATTCTTAAAGCTCATATAGAAGTATTTGATTCAAGAGATATTGGGAAAGTAAAACACTTATTTTTTACATCCACCTATATATTTTGTATTTCCTCCATCCCGGAAATAGCTTCCGGTTTACTTTATTGGTCAACATAATCTGGGAGAGTGGGAGATTGAATACTATTTTAATGGAAAAATAATAACGTGGGTTGTTTACGTGGAAAGTCGAGTATTATTTAAATGATGAAAGAATAAAGAATGAATAAAAAAGAGATAGTGGGTTGGTAAGGCTGTAAATGTGAATATATAATATGAGTATTAGTTAAGTGGGTAGAAGGTTACAATTACCAAAAATGGAAATGGGAAGCTTTGTGTGGGATGACTAAAATGGCAGAAGGGGAAGCTTGTCGTTGGG
>JAYMSR010000352.1:0-15052 GCA_036897825.1 Plantago rigida
CGAACTCGCAGCTTTCTCTATTGAAAACTCAGTAATCGCTGGCCTTTCCTACGGTATCATGGTACGTGCCAGTTCTATCCAGAACTAAACAACCATACTTTGTTAATTTTTTTCCTTAAATTAGCATTGCTACAATTTCGGCAAGTACAATGAACATAAAAGATGCTCGAACTCAAAACTCCAACTCATACCTTATATATTTTCATTATAAGGAACGCATTTAAAAACAATCGTGTGAAAATTGGTCTTAGGCTCAGAAGAAACATCCGTGACTAAGGAGTAGTAGTACTAGCTAGTAAGTAACTATAAATCACGAGAGAAAAGATTCATTTGACAGCTTCGTTTTATCTAACTATTCAAGAAGATGACGACGAAGAAGAAAAATGGCACTTAAATCGGGTAACAAGTGGAATGCTTCATACTTAGATTTGCTCAATAAATGGATGACTGATTGAAGTCATGGTTCATTAGTCTATTTAGCAAAATTAACCACAAAGTAGTTAGCTAATTATTAGTTGGATAGTTGAAATCGAGAGCTAGCCGATTCAAATGAAGATGTCCAATAAATAAGCTAACTAAATTAGCTACGGGTGAGACATATAACATCCTTATTTCGGTTAAATAAATTCGTCTAACTTGTAAGCTTCATGATAAATTACTGCTAAAGAGAGTTGATGTGGTACTAAATAGCATTTCGTTCCTCGTTTTCTAAATAATACCATGTCTCCCCTCCCTCCATCCTGATTTTAGTTATGATGGAAACATGACTATATTTAACAAAACTAATTAGTAGTAGATGATAAATAAACTATAATTAGTAAGGATGATGAAAATGATACTTGATAATTGATAAAATAGTTGATTTTACAGGGTCGTTTAGTAAACTAGCGAGGCTATGAAAACAAATCAGACTATCTTCTAAAACCATCTAATTGTTCAGCTTCATGTAATTAATTACTCCCCGTCCGGTTAATTTATAACTTGATGCTGTGATTCTTAGGTGGTGTTAATAATTATTTCATGTTCAAAAGATATAAAGTTTTATATACCAGCCAATTTAATTAAATAGTCAGTAATCATTTATATCTCGTAAAATAAATACTCACAAATTTACAAATAGATTTAAGTTTACAAGTTGATAATCTAATGCTAAACATAGTCCTATAGCCTATAGTGGATTAATAAATTTTGCATTTTTGCCGTTCTTGAAAATTACCGATTAATTGAATACCTGGGGATTTTGATGAAGTAAGCTTATACAGATGTGTTGGATTATCCATTCAAACTGCAGGTAGGAATGGCAAGTGCATTTGGAACACTCTGCGGACAGGCCTATGGAGCAGGGCAGACAGAAATGCTTGGCATCTACATGCAAAGATCCTGGATCATTCTCCTCTCAACTAGCGTCTTACTAACAATCCTATATGTTTTCGCCACGCCTTTCTTATTACTAATCAAGCAAGAAAATGACATTGCAAGAGCAGCAGGTAGGCTCGCGAAATTGATGATCCCTCAACTTTACGCCTATGCAATCAATTTCCCAAGTGCCAGGTTTCTGATGGCACAAAGCAAGATCATGGCCTTGGCCTGGATTTCAGCTGCGGGTTTGGTATTGCACACGGCATTGAGCTGGCTTCTGATGTTTAAGTTGAAATGTGGGATGGCTGGTGGAGCTGTGGTGCTAAATGCGTCATGGTGGTTCATAACCATGGCGCAGGTTTTTTATATATGTAGTGGGAGGTGTGGGAATGCTTGGTCTGGATTTTCGTGGAAAGCGTTTGAGAACCTTGTGGGCTTTGCTAGAATCTCACTAGCATCAACTTTGATGCTTTGGTCAGTATAATATATACCCCTACTTGATTTCTCATTAGTAGCTAGATTCTTGTGTTTTGTTCATCATATTGTCTGCGGATTTGTTGACAGCCTAGAGTCGTGGTACTTCATGGCACTGATCCTTCTTGCCGGTTATCAGAAGAATGCAGAAGTTTCAGTTGATGCTTTGTCCATATGGTAAATATAGTTCATATAATCAAGATTTGATTCAGATTTTTTGGCAACTGACTCTTATGTTTTATCTTCAGTACAAACATTTTGGGCTGGACTAATGGACTAGCAGTTGGAATCACTTCTGCAGTAAGGTCGGAATCAAATTTGGATAATCTGATCCCAAGTTCTAATGCTATTATCCCAACAAAAAGTACAGATATGGTTCTTAATCTCATGTTCTTGTTTTTCTGTGTTGAATGAATGTTAATGCAGTGTAAGAGTGTCAAACGAATTGGGAGCAAATCGCCCAAGATGGGCGAAATTTTCAGTCTTGGTGGTAGTGATAACTTCCTCTGTGATCAGCCTATTAATTTCGGCTATCCTACTCATCTGCCGAGGACAATACCCTTCCTTATTTATAGACAAAACTGAAGTAACAAGACTCGTCTACAAGCTCACACCATTGCTTGCGTTTTCAGTTGTCGTGAACATCATACAACTTGCTCTCTCTGGTAACTAATTTATCTTTGCTGTACTCAACTACAACCACAAACGTTCACTTTTTTAAAAGCTGATTGGAAAAGCTCGTCGCAACAGGGGTGGCAATTGGAGCTGGATGGCAAGCTTTTGTTGGCTATGTCAATATTGTGTGCTACTATGTGTTTGGCATTCCATTAGGACTAATTTTGGGCTACAAACTTAAACTAGGCGTGCAGGTAAGTTCATATCATGCTCTGGTGCAGATGCTTTCTTTTTCGCGTACTTCTTCTCATGATACAATTATTCCAGGGCATATGGTACGGAATGGTGGCTGGAACAAGCATGCAAATGCTTACTCTCTTTTTGCTCGTTTACAGAACTAATTGGACTAAAGAGGTAACTCGTTCACCTAACAAGCTTATCTTATCTCCTGCATATAGTGATTCACGGCATATATGGCACCATGGCCATGTATTTACATCTTCACTTAGTGACTTCACCAAGATAGTAATACAAGTCCACTAGAGCGTACCCAACCTGGTAAAAGCTACATACATTTTGGGAAAATTTCTGCAGTATACAGCAGGGCATAACATAAAGATGTAAATTTGCAAAGTGCTTGAAATAATGCATAATAACTAGCTAGTGTGTTACATGTCATCTTGTAGGCTGGTGTGGCTGCAAAAAGAATCGAACAGTGGGGAAGCATTACAGAAGAAGATAAACAGAAAATTGAAAGTTGAAGTGATTTAACAGAAACAAGTGATCACTACAAACTGTTTGGACATTTGGAAGTTATATACCGGAAATGTGGCATCGGGCAATATGATATTTATAATAACCGCCTCATGAAAGAGTCCAGGACGCATGTGCCTGAAGAATGTTCCTCGATGCAGCAACAGAGGGGAGTATATCTTTAACATTTTTGTATGAAATCTAGCATATGTCTAGCTAGCTAATCGAATGTATGAGCCTATGATCCATAGGGCTAATACTGATGCAATTGTAACTGTATATTTAGCCATGATTTCAGCCATGTCTGAAGCTTTGTCACATTCAGTTTGTCTCACTGCTCACATGCCATTGGAACTTGGAAGTGGTCTCCAGCGCCTTAAAATGTTACATTTACATTATCACAATTTTAAGGAAAACATCAAAAGTACACCTTACGAATAAGTATAAATGTAAAATTCTGAATTTGAAAATGAGGGTTGTATTTGTAGAACTGTCAGAAAAGGTAAGGAGTTTAAGAGTAATTTGACCAAAAGAAACTACAATACTCACCAATATATTATTGGTGTGTGTTACAGATTAGTCCAAAATTAATAAATGACTAATTTGAGAATTACATCTAAACCCAAAAGTCAAGTTTTTCTCTTATTTTATCTTTTCTTTATAATTCAACAATTATATTAATTTTATTTATTGCAAAATAAGCCCATAAAGTTTGTAATTCTTATAAATAAATACCCAAAAGTTCAACTTATTAACATTTCAACCCTTTTGATCTTCCATCTTCTTCTCCACCACCTCCAACCACCATCTTCTTCACCACACCACCACCTCCGACCATCTTCAAACTTCACCACCACCTCCAACCTCCATATTCTTCCCCCCCCCCTCCTTCACTTATTAAAAAAAAGCTCCGATCGAAGCTATGTACTGCTCTGGTAGATGGCTCCACCGAAGCTGAATCATACAGCTAGATCGGAGCGTTACAGCTCCATATAGGAGTTGTACAGCAGCTCCGATCTGGAGCTTCAGATCGGATGAATCATACAGCTCCAATCGGAGGTGTAACAGCTCCATATCAGAGTTATACAACAGCTTCAAATCAGAGCGTTACAGCTCCATATCGAAGTTCTACAGCTCCATATCGGAGAGCACTGTTGTGTGATCGGAGCTTGGAGATATGCAAGACCAGAAACGGGAAATTCGAATTGATAATGCCATTTGAGGAGAGACCAATAATTTAATCAATCATCGTAAAATTGGCCATAATTGGATCCAAATAGATTGAAAATGCAGTTGCATATCCAAATAGAGTGAAAATATGACCTACTGTGATCTTCTATTATCAAGATTTGCAGCATAATCTGCATCAATATATCTCATAATTGGATCACCTTTCTTATTCCTGTAGAACTTAATTCCCATATCTGTAGTCCCTTTCAGATATCTTAAAATATGCTTTACACCTTCCCAATGCATTTCACCTGGATTGAACATGTATCTGCTAGTGATACTTGTTAGAATAGGCAACATCTGGTCTACTACAGACCATAGCATACATAATGCTACCTATTACATTAGCATAAGGTACTTTAGTCATGTGCTCCACCTGCTTTTCAGTTGCAGGGCCTTGTTGTTGTGTAATAGGAATACTACTTGCTTTGGATTCATGCATATGAAACCTGAGAAGTTACTTTCTTAGATAATCTCCTTGATTTAATGTTAAAACACCAGAACTTCTATCCCTAAAAATATCCATTCCTAAGATCAATCTTGTATTGCCTAAATCCTTCATTTCAAATCTTTCACCGAGTTGCTTCTTCACATGAGCAAGTTCCTCCTTGTTACTGCTTGCAAGTAACATCTCATCTACATATAGGAGCAAATAGATGCTCTCTTGATCTTGAATCTTCTTCTGATACACACAGCTATCATATTGAGATTTCTCAAAACCAATTTCTGACATATATTCACTGAATTTCTTGTACTATTGTCTTGGACTTTGTTTGAGTCCATAAAGTGATTTCTTCAGTAAACATACCTTGTTCTTGTTCTCTGGTAGCACAAACCCTTCTCGTTGGGACATATAAATTGTCTCCACAAGGTCTCCATGTAGAAAAGTTGTTTTGACATCTAATTGTTAGAAGTAATCTGATAGAGGTGTGTTTAACCACTGGAGAGAAAATATCATTGTAATCCACCCCTTCCGTTTGAGTAAAACCTCTATAGCTACTAGTCTAGCTTTATATCTGATGTGTTCACTTGCAGATACTTCAATCTTCCTCTTGAATATCCATTTGCAGCTGACAATTCTTTGATTCCGAGATTCAGGAACAAGTATCCATGTTTTGTTCTTTTCTAGTGACATGATTTCATCCTGCATTGCCACTAACCATTGTTGTTTCTGAGCACATGTACTAGCTTCTGTGTAATCTTGAGGTTCCTGATACTCACGCTCCTGACACATTGTTAAAGCAAATCCCACCATATTGTTGAAACCATACCTATTTTGAGTTTTATGCTCTCTTCTTTCTCTATCTCTAGTCAGTTGAAATTCTCTGATTTCATCTGTTATGGTAGGATCAGTTCTTCTCCTTCTTTGTGGTATATTGGTCTCACTGGTGGATCCATTCTCACATGTGTATGGTTCTCAGTTGGTTCTTGAATATCATGATCACCACTAGTTGCATTGTTTGGTGATTGATCATGGTTTGCAATTTCAGGATTAATTGGTTCTCTATGATCACCTGTAATCTCAGAATCAATAAATCTGTGAGTATCTGATGTAGTTGATTCCTGGTCCTTCTTATATGGGAAATTGCTTTCATCAAATAATACATCTCTACTAATCAACACTTTCTTCATTCCTGGTTCAAAACACCATAATTTATACCCCTTTACTCATTTAGGATATCCAATAAACATGCATTTTAAAGGCCTGGGCTCTAGTCCTGCTTTACATATGAGTAAGCTAAGCAACCAAATATATTCATGTGTGAGTAATCTTTCAACCCTCCATACCACAATTCATCAGGAGTTTGCATTTTAATAGCTGAGGATGGACTCTTATTGATGAGATAGCATACAGTAGACACAGCTTCAGCCCATAATGTTTTTGGCACACCTGATTGAAAAGTAATGCATCTTGTCCTCTCTAATAATGTCCTATTCATTCTCTCAGCAAGTCCATTTTGATGTGGTGTTCCTGGCATTGTCTTATGCCTGACAATACCATTCTCTCTGCAAAACCTGTTGAATTCTTCTGATAAAAATTCTAGACCATTATCAGTTCTTAGTACTTTCACTTTCTTGCCCTTCTCATTCTCAACTTCACCGAACCACTCTTTAAACTTAGTGAAAGCTTCACTCTTATGCTTGAGTATATAAATCCATACCATCCCGGTGTAGTCATCAATGAGTGACATGAAGTACCTTCCTCCTCTATGGGATTGAACTTTAGCAGGTCCCCATAAGTATGAATGTATATAGTAAAGTGGATCCCCACTTGTATGTTTGCCAGCTGGAAAGTAATTCCTCTTGGCCTTACCCATTATACAATGCTCACACATGCCCAGCTTATCAATTTTGCTAGATCCAAACACATGTTTCTTGTCTAACTCAATGAGACCTTTCTCACTAATATGAGCCATCCCTTTATGCCATAATTCAGTGTCATTCTCACTGACAATATGAACTTCACTCATGATAGGAGTACAGATCATATAATAAAGATTATTCCTTCTCACACCTCTCATGAGCACAGTAGTTTTCATTGACACAGTTAGGATACCATCTTCTGAACCAAACTTGTACCCTTTTGACTCTAAACAACCAAGATAAATTAAGTTTCTTTTCAATTCAGGAATGTACCTTACTCATGTGAGTAGTTTGATAGAATCATCCAGCATCTTCAACTTGATATCAGCAATAATTTCATAAATACTACATACCGGATCATTCCCTAGTAGTACACTTCCTCCATAATTGGTATTTAGCTTAGAAAACCATGATTTATTTGGGCACATATGGTATGAACACCCTGAGTCAATTGTATCCACTCTTCAGTGGTTGTAACATCTGATAAATTCAAGCTTTCTTGAATACTTAAAAACTTCTGCATCTTGCTCAATATTTCATGCAAACTCTTGAGATGTGCATGCTAGTCCTGTTTCTATTCTCTTTTTGTCTCTTATAAGTGAAACAGTTCTTCTTAATATGCCCAGGCCTGTGACGATGGTGGCAAATTCTTGTTTCTCTATTGGTATTACCAGCAACATCAGGAGCTTTCCCTTTCACATATTGTTGAACTTATTCTTCGCATGTTGTTGTTGACCTTTAAGCTTGTAGTTATTGTTCTTGATAATAAGTCCTTTCCCAGATACATCACCATTGTTTCCTGAAGATTTCTGCAGCTCCTTTTGCCTAATCAGACATTGCAACTCATCTAGAGGGATTTTCTTTTGACTTGTGAATGCAATGGCATCCTTAATGCTTTCATATGATTTAGGAAGAGCATTAAGTAATATTATGGCCTTGTTCTCATCTGGTAACTTAGTTTATTCAATACTATCCAAATCATCCAATGTCTTCGTTGGTAGATGGGCCAAAAGTAGAAGTTGGCTGATCAAAATAATTTGAGAATTCTTGTGTATCTTGTGAACGTTGAGTAGATGGATTTGAATAACAAAAATGGAATTCATCAAATTGAGCATTTCTTGTGATAAATACCCGCGAAGTAATCGGATCAAGACATCGAAAGCCTTTATATATATTGCGAGTTATAACTGAGAAAAATACATGGCAAGCTACGAGGGGAGAACTTTTTAGTAGCATAATCCCAGAGACATGGATATCCCCGACAACCAAAAGGATGAAAAAAACTGTAGGATAGAGAAACACCAAAGACGAGCTCAAAAGGAGTTTTACCATGTAATTTGACCAAAAGAAACTACAATACTCACCAATATATTAAAGGAAAATTTAAAAAAAAAAAACGTTCCCATTTTCACATTCACCCTAGATTGAGATTGGTGTATGTTACAAATTAATCCAAAATTAATAAATGCCTAATTTGAGAATTACATCCAAACCCAAAAGTTAAGTTTTTCTCTTATTTTCTCTTTTTTTTATAATTCAACAATTATATTAATTTTACTTATTGCAAAATAAGCCCATAAAGTTTATAATTTTTGTAAATAAATACCCAAAAATTCAACTTATTAACATTTCAACCCTTTTGATCTTTCACCTTCTTCTCCACCACCTCCAACCACCATCTTCTCCACCACACCACCACCTCCGACCATCTTCAAACTTCACCACCACCTCCAACCTCCATATTCTCCCCCCCCCCATCCTTCACTTATTAAAAAAAAGCTCCGATCGGAGCTATGTACTGCTATGGTAGATGGCTCCACCGAAGCTGAATCATACAGCTAGATCGGAGCGTTACGGCCCCATATAGGAGTTGTACAACAGCTCCGATCTGGAGCTTCGGATCGGATGAATCATACAGCTCCAATCGGAGCTGTAACAGCTCCATATCAGAGCTATACAACAGCTTCAGATCGGAGCATTACAGCTCCATATAGGAGTTGTACAGCTCCAGATCGGAGAGCACTGTTGTGTGATCGGAGCTTGGAGATATGCAAGATCATAAACGAGAAATTCGAATTAATAATGCCATTTGAGGAGAGACCAATAATTTAATCAATCATCATAAAATTGGCCTTTTATCCATAAGTTTCCTTTATTTAGCAATTTTTTACGTTTTAAAATCTATCTAACTAACTATATTTCTTGAAATCTTCCTAGCTATTGTGCGATTAGAATTTTGTGAGATATAAAGTTACATCTGGTTGAAAATATTTCTTTTTGTAGGATCTATGAGGTTCGTAAATTCAAACTCAGTACACATTTGCATACAGTAAATTGGTGTGTGTGGTGCCACTAACCTAACTGTTAGACAAACCCAATTGCATCCCCTAATTTTTACTGGTTATCTTTTATTGTCTTTATAAATGGTAGGATTTCTAAAAAAAATATGTATAAAATAGCATTTTAAATAAGATCACTTTATTTAAATAAAAAAAGGTTATATTAAGTAGCATTTTAATGAATCTCCCAATTTTCCAAAAAGCTATATGAAGTATCAGTCTAAAATATAAATGGGTCACTTTTAACATATACTTCATGCATTCCAGTTTCATTTACCCGTATTTTATTTTGGTCCGTCTGAAATTCAATTAATCATTCCTTTAACATAAAATTCCTCTCATACAACTTTATTCACTATCTCTCATACTTTATTCACCATTTCTCTTACTTCATTTAATCTCTTTCCTATTTTATTGCAATCTCTCCTACTTTATTCACTTTTTATTTAAAATTTGTGTCCGACCCCGTGGATAAATGAAACTGGAACGGGGCCGGGAGTATATGTATACCATATATATGTGAGATCACTACAAGAATTCTGCGTTTTAGAGACGCATATTAGCGACGGATAATATCCGTCACTAATTAGTCACGAATCGACATGATGTAGAGACGAATTTTAAATATCCGTTGCTAGTCCGTTTATCCGTCACTAATTAGCGACGGATAACGTATCTGTCATCATATTTAGTGACAGATAATTATATCCGTCTCTAGTTTGTTTGACTTTTAAAAAAATAAAATAAAAATGAAAAAAATAACGACGGATATGCCTATCCGTCGCTAATTGTTATGAAAAAATGGGAAACAGCCTTCTTCTTCTCCATTTCTATTCTACTTCTTTTCTCTTCTCCCATTTCTCCATTTCTCCATTTGCCAACTCCGATCAAATCTCGACCATTCCGTCCAATTTTCGACTCTTTTCGAAACTCGTGGAACAAGGAACTCGGTTGGCTAGTCAATTTTATCTTTGTTTTTCTATTTTTCCCATAATTTAAGGTATTATTCTAAAACCTAACTTTGTTAAATTTGGGTATTTTGCTAATTTTGAGCAATTGTATGCTTTTAGAGTCTCTATTAGCTAGTTTAGCTTATATTAAGTAGTGGGTTAAGCTTGAGGTTGTTCAATTGATCGATTTATTTATGGTGAAATTGAATTGTTAGTATCATGTTTGGATGTTTTATGATTATGTATGCTATTTAATTTGATGTTTTGTATATGTAGTATGATTAATAAGATTTGTTTGAGTGTTTGGAGACAATTTATTAATTTTGTTGTTTTTAGTAATAGGCCCGTACTTTGTAATTTTAATAGTTAGCTGAAAATTTAAAATTTATAAACAAAACATTTATAAGTAAAATGCATGTAATTAAAAAAATTCAAAAAATTAATGTTAACGTTTTATAATTAACAACGTAATTATAGAGACGGAATCGGAATTGTAATGAATTCATTACGTAATGCAATCATGACAAATCGAATAAATTATGACGTGTCAGGCTAATCATCTAATGAATCCCGATCGTCAATGGATGTATTGTCGCACGGTTAATGGTATAATTGAATCTAGTTTTGTGGAAGGGGTTGAATCGTTCATCGCATTTGCGATGACCCAGACTGCTTTTTGAGTAGTGGGATGATGAAGTGCCCTTGTAAATTAAAGAAATGTTGTAACAGGCAATATTTTCCTCCTGCAATAGTACTAGAACACTTGAAATGTAACAATTCGTGCGTCATTATGAGATATGGAATCATCATGGTGAGGAGGACACACGGTTCACGTCGTCATATGCACAATTTAGGAAGCGTCGAAGAAAGCAGCCAAATGAGAATTCTAGTACTCAAGATACGGCTACATCTGATGAGAATTCTAGTACTCAAGATACGACTACATCTGATGCTTCTCATGACCGGTTCGAAGAAATGGTGTGTAATGCTGCAGGCCCACAATTTACGGACACTAATACAACTGATACGGAGGTTGATGTCGAGGAGCCACCGAATCCCGAGGATCAGATGTTCTTTGACTTTTTGGAAACATCGAAGAAGCCGATTTATGTTGGGTGTCAGAAACACACCGAGTTGTCTTTGTTGTCTCGGCTAATGATTCTTAAGGCTGAGGGTGCCCAATCTGATGTGAGCTTCAACAGTTACGTACAACTGTTATCTGAGTGTTGTCCTGAAGAAAACCTAGTTCCCACCAACTTTTACCAAGTGAAGAAAAAGATGCGGGGGATGGGTTTGCCTATGGAAACCATAGATTGTTGTCCGAATATGTGCATGATCTATTGGGGGGAGGATGTAGACCTTCTTGAGTGTAATTTTTGTGGGAAGGAACTCTACAAGCGTTACAAGGAGGGGTCTGCAAAGAAACGTCAGAAGAAAAATCTCCCACATAAGAAAATGTGGTACTTCCCTCTAGCACCTCGGTTAAAGAGGTTGTACGCTTCAGCTGCTTGTGCCGATAAAATACGGTGGAACAAGGAGAGAGTAATCCCGGGAGATGCAGGTAGTAGAATGAAACATCCATATCAGACTCAACGACATGGAAAGAGTTTGACAAGACGTATCCGGAGTTTGCAGCCGAGTTTAGAAATGTACGATTGGGTCTTTGTACGGATGGTTTTAACCCGTTTGTAAGTGAACGGAAGTACTCTTGTTGGCCAGTGATGCTCACACCGTACAACTTGCCCCCCCCGGTGAGTGCAAGAAGGAACCATTCATGTTCTTGACTGTGTTGGTGCCCGGGCCAGAAGATCCAGCACTGAAGCTGGATGTCTTCTTGCAACCCCTAATCAAGGAGCTGATTGAGCTGTGGGAGAATGGCATCCATGCATATGATGTGTCGACCATGAAGAACTTTACCTTGAGAGCAGCACTACTGTGGACCGTGAGTGATTTTCCTGCATACTCCATGCTATCTGGAAGGAAAACAAAGAATGGCTAACGTATAGGGAGCTGAAGGTAGCTCACTATTATGTCCTCGCGAATTGTGTTGACGTTGACAAATTTATGGGGATATTTGCCGGGTGAGTACCTTTCTTATTATATGAGCTAAAATTGAAATTCTGGTAAAATCCTTGTATTTAATCATATCATCATGTCCACAGTGCTTTTAAAGAGCGCTGTCTGGAGAGGAATCCAATCATGGGGGATGACATGCTTGAAAATCTTCTTGAAGAGAAGTTGGAGGAAGAATTTCCAGATTGGTTCAAGGAGTACGTGCGAGATCCTGTCAACAACGTCACATGTCCCTACTTACTAGCTATAGCAGAGGGGCCATCTAGAAAGGTCTTCACATTCTCAACTTACATAGTAAATGGCCTTAGGTTCCACGCGAATGACTCTAACACAGGCATGGCCACAAGCAATTGTGAGGGGAGGTGTCATGTGGCAAGATCAAGGTGCAGCTGATTTGTATGATTTCTACGGGAAGCTTAAACGAATTGTGCGCCTTGAATATCCCGGTGTGCCCTTCAAAAGAACATTTATGTTTGATGTTGACTGGTATGATCCTACTTCACTTGGTACGAAGAAGAATGAGCAGTACGGAAAGGTTGATATGAACCATATGAAGAGGTACCGTAAGTACGAACCATTTATCTTGGCGACTCAAGCACGCCAAGTGGTGTTTCTTGAATATCCCAGCAGGAAACGCGATAAGGAGGACTGGTTGGTTGTGATACCTATACATGCCCGCTCCAAAGTGAAGTACGTTGATCAAGACGACTCAATTACAAACTCGTACCAAGAAGAGGTTTTCGATGAACAAGCAAATAATCATGTACATGCTCGTGATGAATTCGTAGTGCTGCACGAGCCTGAGTATGTAGACTTAACCACAGACGAGGCCACCGAGGGTATGTGTGCAGGGTACACTATGTATATATAGTTAAACTTAACCAAATGTAGATATGTTTCGGATGCATGCAGTTGTATATACTTAGCGACTGATAAGGTATCCGTCGCTAAAGTGAGCAGAGAATATTAAAAAAAAAATACTTAGCGACGGATAATTATCCGTCGCTAAGTAAGCAGAATTTAAAAAGAAGAAGGAAATGATTAGCGACTGATAATTATCCGTCTGTAAATAGTCAACACTTTATCCGTCGCTAAATCTATTACTAATTTAGATACGGATAAGTTATCCGTCGTTAAAACACTAGCGACGTACACTTTTAGGACGGAGTTAATATCCGTCCTTAAATCCGTGTTAGCGACGGATCGGTCAAGATTTAAGGAAGGATAATTCCGTCCTTAAATTTCTGTTTTTTTGTAGTGGATGGAAAAGGGTAATTATAAGGTGACTGATCAATTAGCACAAGATTAATCGAAATAGTCTACGTGGGCCGACCTGGGACTGAAGTGTTGGACCAGATTCTACTGGGTATTGTGAAGCCCAAGAAATGGGATTGGATCCACGTGAGTTGTTAGGCTAAGCAAACATATCACATGGGCTTGGTCAATGATACTCGAAAATGTTTAGCAATAAAACCTGCAATTTTAGTAATGTGAAAATAAAGAAACTCAAGTCTGTTTGGATGAAAAACAGTAACATTGGAAATTTATGTAATAAATGAATGATAGTTAATTCAAATCATATGAGCCAAAATGGCACTATTAACATGTTATTCACGTGCATCCGGATGAAAAACAGTAACATTGGAAATTTATGTAATAATTGAATGACATTAATTCAAATCATATGAGGCAAAATGGCTAATAGTTATTCACGTGCATCCGGATGATCATATGAGGCAATATGAGGCAAAATGGCTAATAGTTATTCACGTGCATCCGGATGATCATATGAGGCAAAATGGCTAATAGTTATTCGCGTGCATCCGGATGATCATATGAGGCAAAATGGCTAACATCCATTAATCTTTTAACGTATAGTTGATTACAGATGGTACATGTAAATTTATTATTCTTTTTGCCTTCAATGTAAATCACAAACCTTTTCCTCATTTTTTGCGACTTGGAGATATGCAAGACCTGAAACGGGAAATTCGAATTAATAATGACATTTGAGGAGAGACCAATAATTTAATCAATCATCATACTTTATTTACTATCTCTTCTACTTTATTCAATCTTTTTTCTATTTTATTATCATATCTTCTATTTTATTCACTTTTTAATTAAATTTTGTGCACGACTATGTGGGTAATGAATCTGGAACGGGGCCGGAGGTATATATATACCATATATATATATATCCGAGATGGAAAAAGGGTAATTATAAGGTGACTGATTGATTCGCACACCAAATAGAGATTATATCCCATAATATTCAGTTCACTTTTGCCTATAAATAAGCAAATCTCACACTAACACACAAACAAAAGAAAACATCATAACTACTATCTTTTATTTTGTATTGATGCCGCCACATATAGTAAACCCTAGAAATGATCATCAATATGAAAATGACGAACAAATAATCTCACAACCAGCTCCACAAGAACACAATTCGCCACTTAATTCGTCTAACATTTCTTCTCCCTGTACCAACAAAGATGATCTTTCTCTGATTATCGGAATCCATCACTTCTTTCGGGCTTTTCGGAAGGAGTCTAAAAGGCTATGGTATTTAGCCGGACCTGCCATGTTCACCGCCATTTGCCAGTACTCTCTTGGTGCAGTTACTCAAACCTTCGCAGGCCATGTTGGCAAGCTCGAACTCGCAGCTTTCTCTATTGAAAACTCAGTAATCGCTGGCCTTTCCTACGGTATCATGGTACGTGCCGGTTCTATCCAGAACTAAACAACCATACTTTGTTAATTTTTTTCCTTAAATTACCTATTAATTGAATACCTGGGGATTTTGATGATGTAAGCTTATACAGATGTGTTGGATTATCCATTCAAACTGCAGGTAGGAATGGCAAGTGCATTTGGAACACTCTGCGG
>JAYMSR010000353.1:0-15047 GCA_036897825.1 Plantago rigida
AGTTAAATCGTCACGTGTCATAGGTATTTAAATTGGACAATAAAGTAATTAAAAGTATCAAAATCGAACGATAACAACTAAATGTATCAAAATAAAAAATGTGACATCTTTAAGGTACATTTTTCTAATTTTAAGGAGTCGAATACAATAGAGATAGAGATTCGTTCGTGTTGAGCTAGCTATTCTTCTTCTCCCTCTCATCAATCGATCGATCCAATAACCAATTGCTTGTCTGCCTTCATCTCTCTCTATTTCCCTCTCAAAATTCTCAACCCGACGACTCACCTTGACTCCTTCTCCGATTCAACCACTCAGCTCCTTGTTCAATTCCCAGCTCCATATTCAAAAACCCTAGAAAATTCTTTTCCTTGGTTCGCTCAATTTTGCGGGCTATTGTAAACCCTAGTACTGCATTTGCGCTTTATTTTGGGTTTTTCTTTCTTTCTACCTTCGATTGGGCTTGCTTCTGTTATCGAATTGTTCGTGTGCTGTTTTGTTTTGTTTTGCCGTCTCTTCGGATTGAAGGGTGTTTTTGGTACCAGCTGTGGAGGAAGACACAGTATGAGCATCAATAGTCCGGGAGAAGAAGAGAATTAGGGTTTCTTGCGTTAATTATTGGTATTTTGGCGTTCCATGGGCGATGGGGGTGTTGCATGTGCACCTTCACAGCTCATCATGGACAAGTTTACAGTTTGTGGCAATGGGACCAGCACAAAGCAGCTTAATCCCTCTTCCAATTCTTCAATCAAGGTGGCTAGTAGTAAAGTAAAACCCAAGATGAAGGTCAAAAAAGTTAAGGGAAGTAAAAAGTTCACTGCAGCAGTGCCAGCTGCTGATTCTGATAAGAAAAATGACGAGGTGTCTGTTAATGTTAACGATGATAGTAAGGATGAAGTAGAGGAAGGTGAACTGGTCGGGGAGTTTGTACCACCGGAAAGGTCCGCCAGGAGGTATGAGATAAGGAGTGAGATTGAGAAGGGTGAATTTGTTCCTGGGAGATGGAGAAGGAATGCTGGTGAATTGGACCGGAATTCCAAGGATGAATTGGAGAAAGGGGAATTCGTTCCTGAAAGGTGGTACAGAAATGATACTGGACATAATAAGGCTGATCAGTATTCTTACTCCAAAAATTCACGAAGGCATGATCCTCCCAAGGACAAAGGATGGAAAGGTGATCGTGAATGGGTGTCACCATCTGCCAAGGAGAGAGGATGGAAATTCGACCGGGACAATGAATGGAATCAACCTGCTGGAAAAGAGAAGGTCTGGAAAGCTGAATATGATTGGTCACCTCCCAAGGAGAAAGGATGGAAATGCGAGAGGACTCCTCCTCCTCCTCCATCAGGTAAGCATACCACCGACAAAGAATTTCGTAAAAGTGGCAGTGGTAGTCAGCAGTTCAGGAAGTTTGCCTCCAGATATGAGGCAGAGAGGACACCAAAGAACAGTTACAAAGGTGCAGGGGAGGAAGGTTTTCCGAAGACTGATATTAGCAATGGGCAGAACCATGCAAGGGACCGTTCCTTCAGTAACAGGTTAAAGCGCCACGGTAATGATTCTGATAGTAGTGAGAGGAAGTACCATGTTGATTATGATGAGTATGCCAGCTCAAAAAACAGGAAGCTTTCTGATGATGGTAGCCGATTCTCTTCCAATCACTATTCTGGTAGGACATATAAAAAGGCTTCATCTTCCTCATCAAGGAATATACCCCCTGAAAGGTACTCTTCAAGGTATTCTGATTCGTCTAGATCACTGAATGATCGACGAATTAGCAGTCCACATCAATCTCCAAATGAACGTTCTCGCAATTATGACAGGGCCCACAGCCCAGCCCGACGTGATAAGTCTCCTAATGACCGGAATCATCAGCAGGACAGGAGTATGTCCCCTTATGATCGTAGTCGTCGCTATGATAACAGGTACCGAAGCCCTAGTCACGCTCCATGCTCGCCTCGTGATTCAGGGCGAAACCGTGATGATAGAGACCGTAGTCCTTCTATAGAAAGATCACCACAAGATCGAGGTAGGTATAGTGGCCAACGCCAAACATACCGGAAAGGTGGAGTAGGTGAGAAACGATCCAATCTTCACAAAGATCAAGAAGGGAGGTATGGTACGAAGGGCTTGGCTGGAAGGGATTCAAAAAGTTTAGCTAAAGAATCGGATGATAGAGAAAAACTGGATAATGGTAATTGCTCTAATGAAAAAGCTGCCAGCTTGTTGCGTCACGGTGAAGAGCTGCATAATAGTCCTTCAGGAAATGTGGAACCTTCTATGGAAATTGGAGTTACTGAAGAGCCTGCATCGATGGAAGAAGACATGGATATTTGTGATACACCGCCACATATCCCTGTGGTGATAGATGCATTTTCTGGAAAGTGGTACTACCTCGATCAATTTGGTGAAGAACGGGGCCCCACTAAATTGTGTGATCTGCGAACCCTTGTCGATGAAGGACATCTCGCATCAGATCACTTTATTAAGCACTTTGATGGTGACAGGTGGGTAGCTGTTGAAAATGCAGTTTCCCCTTTGATGCCTGCTAATTTTCCTTCAGTTGTGCCAGAATCAGTTACTCAACTTGTATGCCCTCCTGAAGCTCCTGGTAATCTGTTAGAAGATAATGGTAAGGGAACTCCATCTAGTCTGGCTGATGAGGAATTATTGGACCGGGCCCCTACTCTTGTGATATCTAATACTCACAATGGTTTAGTTGCACCTGAGACTGGAGAAGATCTCCGTATTGACGAGAGAGTCGAAGCTTTTCTTAAGGAGATTACTTTCATCCCAGGGAAGGAACTTGAGATAATTGCTGGTATGTAAATCTTTTATTGGTTATGAAGTTTCATTCCTTTTATTCCCTGAAAGCCTTGAGAGTAACTCTAACCATATTCTTGATGTAAGGTTATCATAGCTTTATATTTTCTGTTTTGCCTTCTGCAACTTGAACACCTATCAATAAATTGTTGTGGTTACAGAGAGTTACCACTTGAGGTACTGACATCATGATCTTGTCTTTTTGCAGAAGTTCTAGAAATGACTATTGAGCAAGGTGATTGGGAGAGCTGGGGAAAGTTCGAAGGTATTCATCTCCCGTCACATTTTTCATAGCTGGATGGTTGTTCATACTTCTGCCAGTTTATAATGGTGTCTTCAGGCGGCCATTTACATTTTTAAGTTCGATCCTATGAATTTATCCTCCCTCCTATTTTGTATTCAACATGTTTTGGCTTTTTCACACAAATTAAAACTTCAATAATATTGATAACAAAAATGAAAGTTTTGGACAAATAAACCCACCTGTAGAAGATGAGAAATATGCTTAGTTTTTTAGAGTCCATTAAAAACTTAATGAACAACAATAAAATTATGGTGAAAAAACGGTGCATGGAAAAATGGTAAAAAAACGCACTAACATGATTGAATCTCTTAAAACATCTTATTTACCAAATAGACAAAAATCCAAAACATCTTCTGTAAAAAATGGGAGGGAGTATTAAATTATCATACAATAGTTTATTGCTGATTGTTTTTCTAACACATTTCTGTTGCTTTTTTTGCATTTCTTGTGGTGCTTCTTTTTTATTTTAGTTTTTTTCTTCTTGTGTTGAACTCACCCCAGAAGATGTTAACGTTGTTACAGTATTTGGTAGTTTCCCTTCTTTCATAGTGGTGCAATAATACTCGGTTAAAAAAAGTTGTTACAATTAATATTAATACCTCATTGTCATTTTTTCCGTTGGTGTCTTTAAGATGCTCAATTGTGTTTTTGTCTTTTACCCATGAAAAGCTTGCCATGCATGTGAATGTTGTGCTGTTTGGTTTTATTCTAATGATGCACTTCATCATGCAAACAATTTTTATTCATTGAATGCTTGATGTCTCTCAAGGACGAGAATGTTGCACATGTATTCTGGTATGCTGCACTCAGCGAGTATCATCTTATTTTGTCGACTGCAGAGGTCTAATACCTGTGATGATAAATGATCTGCATTTCTGCTGCATAACAGGTTATTTTCGGAACCAACTGCAAATAGTTGAACATTGTGATGATAAAGTTGCTGAGTATTCATCTGGTGTTTCTGAATATGAAAATAAAGACCATGCAGAATCACTGTCCTCCGAAAAGGATTCTGAACTATGTTGTAGTGATACCGGTGGATGGTTTTCTGGTCAATGGGCACTAAAGGGAGGCGACTGGAAGATAAATGATGAATCTACTATAGATAATCCTTGGAGAAGGAAGCTTGTTCTCAATGACGGCTACCCGCTATGTCAGATGCCCAAGTCCGGCTGTGAAGATCCTCGGTGGCAGAGAAAAGATGAGCTGTACTATCCATCCTTGAGTAGAAGGCTTGACTTGCCATCATGGGCTTTTACCTTAGTGGACGAGTTGAATGATCCCAGCAGTAGATCAAGCCAGTCCAAATCTGTACTTGCCAGGGGGGTAAAAGGAACTATGCTTCCCGTGATCAGGATAAATGCTTGTGTGGTGACTGACCATGGATCATTTATATCTGAACCACGTGGCAAGGCTAAAGGAAAAGAAAGATACTCTGGTAAGTCATCACGACCATATTCCACAACCGGTGATACAAAGAGGTCGTCCGAAGATAGTCACTCAAAGAGTTCTCGTGAACTAGACTCTCATGATTCCTGGAAGAAGGCAGCATCATTCACTATACCAAAAGATCGCCTTTGCAGAGTAGATGAGTTGCAATTGCATTTAGGTGATTGGTATTACCTTGACGGAGCTGGGCATGAGCGAGGCCCTTCATCATTTGCAGAGTTGCAAGGAATGGCTGATCAAGGAGTCATTCAGAAGCATAGCAGTATTTTTAGAAAATGCGATAAACTTTGTGTTCCACTCAACTTGCCACCTGAACTTTCTGGAATAACCGAGCATGAGAACAGTGTAACCTCTTCCACTTCTCATTCCGAAACAAAGAGGGTTCTATCTGACCAGATTGACTCTGGCGGCTTCCACGACTTGCATCCACAATTTATTGGATACACCCGAGGAAAGCTCCATGAATTGGTGATGAAGTCCTACAAGAGTCGAGAGTTTGCTGCTGCAATCAATGAAGTCCTTGATCCTTGGATTAATGCCAGACAGCCCAAAAAGGAGATGGAGAAATACACTTATGGTATATTCATTCTCTTTTCAAGTTCTTATGCAATCTCGTATAGCTTTCTTCTCCAGTACTTCCTGTCATCGACCATCATTGTCCCATGTGTTCAAATGATCAGGGACTAATGTGTAAAGAGGCAATCTTGTAGGGGTATATGTAATTTTTTCCTTTTAGCGGGGAATTTCATATAGGTCCCCTTCTAGACGCTCCAATTACAGATAAGTCCCTCCCAATTCAACAATTACATCTGGGTCCAATAAATGTTCAAAAATAATTGCACATCCAAAAATAAAAATGATCTTTTGCGACACTTTCTGCACTTGGATGTAATTATTTTGGACCCAGTTTTAATAAATCAAACATCAGTGACTAATGTGTAAAGAGGCCATCTAGTAGGAGGGGTATATGTAATTTTCCTTTTTGCAATTTAATGAGGTAAAAAGAGAAGCTTGCAGTAATGTTCACATATTCTGCTAATATTGTTGCCTTTACATTGTTTTTGTCCATGAAATGATACTTTGGCGGCTTGGCCCATGCTTAGTTCATGTATATTTCTAAATTCTAATTCTTGTTGTTTATGATTAGATGATGAGATTCTCCTCTAAACTAATGTTGCAGATCATTTTCGTTCTAGTAAAAGAGCTAGGACTGATGGGACTGAAGAGGAGTATGGAATTGAAGAGGATGAATCAACTCTTCAGAAAGATGATTGCTCGTTTGATGATTTATGTTCTGACATTACCCTTAACAAGGGAATTGAATCGGTTCCTGAAGTTGAGAGTGGCAGCTGGGACCTTCTTAATGGTCCTGTTTTGGCGAGGATATTTTATTTTCTTAGAGCTGATCTGAAGTCTCTCATCTATGCTGCTTCGACTTGCAAGCACTGGAGATCAGCAGTCAAGTTCTACAAAAATATTTCTAGACAGGTTGACTTTTCCAGCACTGCTCCTAATGGGTCTGATACTGTAATACTGAATATAATGGTAAGTTTCACTTGTATATATTTAATTACTGTTTATATATTTTAGTTTGTGTTTCCACCCTTACACTATTTGAGTTGAAGAAATTTTGCAACGAATTTTTGGCCTGGTAATGTGATTCTGATGGATTTCGTATCTTACAGAATGATTACAACAGAGAAAAGATTACATCTATAATTCTACGCGGCTGTACTGGAATTTCTTCTGGCTTGCTTGAGGAACTTCTTCTATCGCTCCCATGTTTGTCATCTGTAGATATTAGAGGCTGTGCCCAGCTAGAAGATCTGGCGGGAAAATTTCCTCATATTAATTGGCTCAGGAACTTTCCCCCACAATATAAAATGCGCAGCCTTAATCACTTAACCGATAAGGGGCCATCAACTTCCAATCAGATGGAGTACTCCAGTGGGCTCAAGGAATATCTAGAAAATTCAGCTAAAAGGGACTCAGCAAATCAGTTATTTCGACGTAGCTTGTATAAAAGATCCAAGCTCTTTGATGCTAGAAAGTCTTCATCGATCTCCTCTAGAGATGCTCAATTGAGGCGTTTGGCTATGAAGAAGTATGGAAATGGGTATAAGAGAATGGAGGAATTCATTGCTTCAAGTCTAAGGAATATCATGAAAAATAATACATTTGAGTTTTTTGAGGCCAAGGTACTGTGCGTGCCATTATGTTTGGTTATTTACCTTTTCATTCTCTTTGGTGATTGTTTTTGTACCCTTCTTTGAGATGGCCTGGAAGCTAACCAATCTCATTCAAATTTTTTCTTTCTGCACCCACAGGTTGCTGACATTGAGGAGAGAATGAAAAATGGGTATTATGCAAGCTGTGGCTTGAACTCTGTGAAAGAAGACATCAAGCGTATGTGCAATGAGTAAGTCTTGTTTCTTATTTCCAGTTCCCCAACTTGATGGTAGTGACAATGGATTAGTGAAACAGTTTTCGCTGCGGTTGCAGCAGGTTATTGATTTTTTATTCCTTTCGATGCCTTCGAGCCCATAATTGCATTTTGAATTTTTATATGTTACCCCTACCATTCAAGTATAGTGAGTGATTTTTGGTACAGCAGTGAGTTGCTCTGCTGTTGACCTGCCGGCTGAGTTGCAGACTTGTAAACAGCCCCTCTGCCAAAAATCGGAGGGGGTGAACTGCGTGCAATATGCCCACCCGACCGGCGCAGAGTCAGGGAGCCTTTACTGCGCGATGGTTCCCTGTATAGTTATCAGATACTTTCTCCCACTGTCAAGAATGACATGTTTGTTATTCCATCCATATGACTGAATTTTTTGGGGGATAAGGGATCGAAGTTTTTTTTCTGCATATAATTACTTGTTACGCCCCATAACAAGCTGTTATTGTAACAACAACTCACAACGTTCAAGGAATTGGCTAAATGAGTAAAATATTGGTGGTGGTGGATCAATAATTAATAAAGGTAGTGAGTTGATGTTTGTTTTAATAAAATAATGAAAAAAGTAATACATAGTTGGTAGTGAAGTTGTAGAATTTGTGGGGGTATATTGGTTGGTGAAGATGTAAATATGTACTACCTTTGTATTGCTTAAAACTTCTCCTTTCCCTTTGGGGCAATCCGGAGAACTACTTCCCACTCAAAATATAGCAAGTTTTGTTATGCCAGCCGATTTATATTGTCATTACTTTATTCATTATTCTCATAAAATTATGCTCACACAAATTTTCCTAGCTTTTTTTATTTTTCTTACTGTTAATAGTAGAGGGGATGCTTTAGGTGGAGTGGAAGGAGTATGTGTTATAAGGGTAATGTTTACATGTGTGTGGTAGGTAACATACCAAAAATAGAAATAAGATGAATTTCTAGTCAGACTGAGAAAGTACATTACTAATTCATGATAATCATGGACATAAGTACGAGCCTGTTATCTCTATCAGTTACTGAAGCAATCTCTGCACCAACAATTTTACTAGTTATTCATATTATGACGATTAGCTAAGTACGTAAATAAATGCATACTAGATCTGATCTGATCTCTTACAAGAAAGTTGTGCTGCCTGTTTATTTTCACAGTTCATATTAATGGGAAAAGGCCTTTCTCAGTTTTTATTTTCTTTACTTGGAGTATATATTGCCTATGCTTCCCCATATTCTCTGGACCATCGCAAGTTGACAGGAAGAGAAGTGTGTTTCTATTTTTTGAGGCCATGCAGCCTTATTCTTAACTGCCTTTATATGCCCTTTTCTAATGGACTTTGGCCAGTCATTGACTTCTATCTTTGTTTCATCAGAACTAAAACCAGGGGTGATGCTAGGGACTTGGAACACATTACCAAATTATTTAATAAACTAGCTAAAAATCTGGAAAAGAGTTCGAAACTGGCTTATGGGAAGGATGAGATGATGAAATCGTGGAAAGACTTCATCCCTCCAGGCTTTTTGTCTGCTCCCTCAAAGTATAAAAAGAACCTGACTAAATTATCCAAAAAGAAGCAGTCTTATAGGAGTAACGGCTCTTCATCCGCCAATGGATATGCTGATTCTGGGGATTATGCATCTGATCGGGAAACCCGAAGACGACAGTCTAAACTAAACAAAAAATCTTTTGATTCTGGAAGTGACACATCAGATGACTTTGACAAATCTTCTCCTGGAAGTGAGACAGACAGGGAGAGTACAACTTCTGAGACAGAAAGTGATGTGGAGTTACAGTCAGCTACTGCAACACGGGAGTCAAGGAGGGAAACAAACTTCACACCTGATTATGGGTTTGATTCCTGGGCTGATGATCGAGAGTGGGGTGCTCGCATGACAAAAGCCAGTCTTGTACCTCCTGTTACCAGGAAGTATGAAGTCATTGATCACTATGTCATAGTTGCAGATGAGGAGGAAGTGAAAAGAAAGATGCAAGTGTCTTTACCTGAGGACTACGACGAGAAGTTCACCTCTCAAAGAAATGGCACTGAGGAGTCCGACATGGAAATCCCTGAAGTAAAGGATTACAAACCCAGGAAATCGCTAGGAGAGGAGGTGATTGAGCAAGAAGTGTACGGCATCGATCCATACACTCATAATCTCCTTTTGGATTCCATGCCAGATGAATCAGACTGGTCACTTGTTGATAAGCATTTGTTCATTGAAGATGTACTGCTTCGTTCTCTCAACAAGCAAGTAAGGAACTTCACTGGTTCTGGTAACACTCCGATGGTGTACCCTTTGAAGCCTGTATTTGAAGAATTAGTGGAATCGACAAGGGAGAATTATGACAAAAGGACGATGCGTCTTTGCCAGTTCATTATAAAGGCAATTGATAGTCGCTCCGAGGACAAGTATGTTGCCTACAGAAAGGTTAGCTGCATTATTGTACTATCATGCTACTAAATATGTTGTTTATACCACCTTTACCAGATCATTGTTAGTTTATGCCCTCTGACCACCTTCTCCTACCAGGGGCTTGGAGTTCTTTGCAATAAACAAGGTGGCTTTAGCGAAGATGATTTTGTTGTTGAATTTTTGGGGGAGGTAAGTGTACTCTTGTAATCAACTCTGAAAACAAATCCAGATATTATATCATCTTGCCTTCTATCAATTTGTTTCAACATACATTGTTTGGAGAGATTGGTACAGTAGTTAATTTTGTCGTCATATTGTGGCATAAAAAATGAAGGCCTATGTCCTGGGGAACAGGTTTTTCTTACTGCTCATGTTAATTTGCGATAATATGTATTTGCACCTATGTTTGTGTACCCCCCCGGGTGCTGTTTATCCTGTGAAATAATATAATATGGGGTCTGTAGGTTAATAGAAAGTGTTTGTAAAAGTGTTTTGAAGGAGCATGTGAATATGTAATGTTTGTAAGGTACTCTTCGTAGCTGACCTCTTTTGGTGTGACCTGCATAGGTTTATCCGACTTGGAAATGGTATGAGAAACAAGACGGTATCCGTGCTTTACAAAAGAATAAGGATGAACCAGCACCAGAGTTCTACAACATATATCTTGAGAGACCAAAGGTACCATCCTAATTTGGTTATTATTTCTAAATAATTAATATCATACATGTTTCAAGGCATATTTGGTTGGTGTCTGTTTGTTCTCCACCATTGTGCAGTCAATTGATATAATAGGTCTCTAACTGTTCTTTATGTGACAACTTGTCCAATAAATTATAACACAATGAAAGGTCCTGTACTCGGAGTGGTGTGTATATATATATAGCTACTGTATGGATAGGAAACATGTCCAATGAATACTGTCGTGAATCTGAGTCGGACTTGTAATTAGATATGATAATAGTATTTCAGCAAATGAGAGGAGAAAGCAAAAAAGTACCAGATGTGATAGATTGGTGAAACTCCTCTTACATGTATAGCCACTGGAGTTGAGGACAGATTGCACTACATTCATTTGAAAATCTACTATTGTACTTAGATTACTGATCGAATACTAAAAAGGATTTACCAAATTCAATGTCTCAACGTGCATGCTAGAAAGAAAACCCACGAGTTGCGTGGATTAAGTCAAGATTCTCTAGGTTAAACAAAAGTAATCTGCAAACGTAAAGAGTATTTACATTATAGCTGAAGTACCAAAGACCCCGAAAAACTAATATATCAAGTTATTAAACAGTAAGTGTTTCATGTTCAAGTTTTATTCTTAAAATCATGTTTAATCTCCTTGACTTTCATTTATTCATGCATTTATTTTCTTTTCAGTTAATCCTCATGAAATGTAGCTAATTCTAATCATTCAATGCAGGGTGATGCTGATGGATATGATTTAGTTGTTGTTGATGCAATGCACAAGGCGAATTATGCAAGTCGGATTTGTCACTCATGTAAACCTAATTGTGAAGCAAAGTACGTACCTGATAGTTCTGTTCTATTTATTACCCGCTATATAGGGACCAATGGCTTTGTTTGGCTTGGTTTATTTCTGAAGGTTGCAGTGTGTAAACCTGTCAGAAACTGTGTATTCTCTGTGGCATATAACAACTATATGTTTCAGGTGTACTCTGAGAACTCAATGCCTGCAAGCTAAATTGGTATAGAAATGTAAAGTGATCTCCTCTTTGCATCTTCTATAGGGAACAAATATTGCCATTATTTGTTTTCTGCATATTAATGTATTTAATGCATCATTAAAAAAATATGTAAATAAAGAGACTTTTGGATGCAAATGGGAGTCAATCTAACTGTAATGTGTAGTGCTCTCACTTTTCTGTTATTGGGTATTTGGGTGTTTCTGTGCCCATTTGAAGATACTTTGCCTTGATTCTGCATATAAAAAATGGGTGGTAAATCTTCCTCACCTTGTTAGCTTTAGATGATTTTGGGGAATGGTGCAGATCTATGATCTGAAGCTCTTAGTTTGCAGATTGCAAAACTCGTGGTGATTTGGCATAAATGGCAGCATTGGAATATATTCATTCTCACAGTAATGTAACTCATTCGCCCGTTGTTATGATGACAGGGTCACTGCTGTTGATGGTCAATACCAGATTGGAATATATTCTGTAAGGCCAATTGCCTATGGTGAAGAGATCACGTTTGACTACAATTCTGTTACAGAGGTCAGCTGGATATGAAGCCTCTATCTCTTATTAGCGACTTTATTTCTTAAGTTTATTCTAATGATGATCGTTTCCTGTAGAGCAAGGAGGAGTACGAGGCTTCTGTTTGTTTATGTGGCAACCAGGTTTGCCGTGGTAGTTATCTAAACCTGACAGGTGAAGGGGCTTACCAAAAGGTAGATACTGAGTTGTATTTCATGAGTTTGATGGTCACATTCTTAAATACATCAAAGTTATACTTGGAGATGGCTGTTGAGTTGTTAACTTGCGATTTATCCTGCCGTCTTATTTCCCATAATGGGTTTCTTCGGATTTTACCATATGATCAAGTCCAACATCTAAATGGTTCGGGTTTCAGGTACTAAAACAACATCACGGGTTACTTGATCGTCACCGTATGTTGCTTGAGGCATGTGAACTAAATTCAGTATCTGAAGAGGATTACATTGACCTGGGAAAAGCTGGGCTTGGCAGTTGTTTGCTTGGTGGTTTACCCGATTGGCTAATTGCCTATTCAGCTCGTTTGGTATGCGAATTCTCTATTTAGTTTATTGATACTGTGGAGGCATCAGCACATTTTCTGATGTATGGTTTTGCAATGCCAGGTGAGATTTATCAATTTTGAGAGAACAGAACTACCTAATGAGATCTTTAGGCATAATGTGGAGGAGAAAAAGAAATACTTGGCTGAAATACAACTGGATGTTGAAAAAAGTGATGCTGAAATTCAGGTATGTGGTCCATACCTTATAATCTGTCTCTACATGAGTAGAGTTGTTTATGCTGATTTTATTAGCGTTTCATTATGGAGATATTGCTCACACCACCATATTATGACCAAGTTTTGCTGGGAGAACTACTCTCAAAACTCCATTAGTAAACCTATAAATTAATAAATTAGCAATCTATTTTTTAAACACGATGATATGATTTACGATGAATGTTGTTGGTACCAACTGTTGGTGCCACGATGATTCTATTTATCATAAAAATATTGGTACTAACTGTTTGAGCCACGGTGATTCTATTTACGGTGTATATGCGGTACCAATTGTTAGTGCAATGATGGTTCAATTGGAGATCGTTTCCGTGAAACTCGACGTCGTCGAGATCACCACTTGAAGCTTATCGGCTATAGGGTTTCTATTGAGGATAAAATAATGACGACATTAATTTTTTGTATTTTCCACCTTTGAAAAGGTAAATGGTCAAAAACTAATTTTCCTACATTCAAGGAAACCTTCTAATTAAAAGGTATTTTACTTATCTAGCATTAAAGGGTAGAAAAGAGATATGACAGTAAGAGCTAATTTTTATTATAATGCTTTAAACAATATCGGACGGGGAGTTATATAGTCTGATGATGTCTCTTGGAGAATTTTACCCTTTCTTTAACTGCTACAGGCAGAGGGTGTATACAACCAGAGGCTTCAGAATTTGGCTCTCACCATTGACAAGGTATCTCCTTAAATCCCCAAAGCACCTTGAGATTTTATGATTTTTAATGAATATATTAGATAACAAGAGATTCCTCGAACCATGAACTATCGTTTTCTGCCTTAAACGTGCAGGTTAGGTATGTTATGAGATGTGTTTTCGGTGACCCAAAGAGTGCCCCACCACCATTGGAGAGACTAAGTCCAGAGGCAGCAGTTTCTTGTATCTGGAAGGGTGAGGGATCATTCGTGGATGAGCTCATCCGGTGTATGGGTCCTCACATGGATGATGTTATGTTGAGGGACCTAAAAGCCAAGATTCATGCACATGACCCATCTGCTTCTGATGACGTAGAGATGGGGCTTAAAAAATCCTTGTTATGGTAATAATTATCATTGAGCTCAAATGTGGTTAAACCACTGCAGCGAATATAATTCCTGTTGTTGCCCCTGTCCCCCTTTTGATTTAGTTTCATTCCAGGAGACATTCACACACACATGCTGTGCCTTCCCAATAACACATCACACTAAAACATGGTTTTGGCACTTACAAACCGACTTTTCTCCGTAACAAATGTTAATTTCATTTCTTCGTGTCAATGCATAAGCATTTTTTGACTGAAAATCTTTCTTTCATGCATAACTTTCTGTTGTGGTTCTAGGCTGCGAGATGAGGTGCGAAACCTTCCTTGTACATATAAGGTTCGACATGACGCAGCTGCTGACTTGATCCACATACAGGCTTACACAAAATCATTTATCCGGATGAGGGTATGTTAATGTTCTGTTCTGAATTTAAAGTGTAGAAATGTACAAGGTCTAGATCTCCTGGACTCAATTCATACATCCTGCAGGAATACACAAGAGTAACTTCTCCGCCTGTATACATAACTCCACTTGACCTCGGCCCAAAATATGTGGATAAGTTGGGTCCAGGTGTTCATGAATATTGCAAGACGTATGGTGAAACATATTGCTTAGGACAATTGATGTTTTGGTATAATCAAAGTGCTGAACCAGATGCCATCCTGGAAAAAGCAAGCAGGGGTTGCTTGTCATTACCTGATGTCGGATCCTTTTATGCCAAAGTCCAGCAGCCCTCACGTCAACGTGTTTATGGTCGACGTACAGTGAAATTTATGCTTTCTCGAATGGTGAGCTTCACTAATTGTTATCTTTCTTGTTTGATGTTTGCATTTTGGACGATGCTTTCATTTTGGCATTATTAGGAAATTTATTATAATTATTATAACGTTTGTTTCCAGGAGAAGCAACCCCAGAGACCTTGGCCAAAGGACCAGATATGGTCCTTCAAAAGCTCTCTCAGAGTTGTTGGCAGTCCAATGTTGGATGCAGTTTTACACGACAGTTCGGTTGATAAAGAGATGGTATACTGGCTGAAGCATAGACATAGTGTATACCAGGCGACATGGGATAAATGAAATTTTGCAGGCAATGTTAGGGAAGCTGCACCAAAAATTGATTTTTTACATGACCCACCCACTAGATAGTCTGTTTACATGGTCACCTTTTGTTAGAGCTTGGTCCAGTCCAGTCAAGTAGTATAGGTAGGAGGAGCTGGTAAGCTCTATCTGTGCTGCTCCTGTCAATTATTGTGTACAGTAACAGTTTTACATTCTTTTAGGCTCACAATTTGTATCCATTTTTTGTAATAGTGCAATGTTGTTTTCTAGTCAACTTTATTTCAAAGCAGCTGAAGAAAAAGAAAAGTTTAGATAGTTGTAGTACTTGTCTTTATTGTTCCTCGCTCATCCCAATTCAAACAGCTTCTATACTACTACATGAATGTTAAAACGCACTGACACCTACATGAATGTTAAAATGCATGGCACTCTTTTTTTCACATATTGTAAATAATACCAATATTATAGTAATAGTTCATTAACTATAGGAACTCAAGTACAATTTTACCTAAAAAATCATCAAAT
>JAYMSR010000354.1:0-15041 GCA_036897825.1 Plantago rigida
CTACTTTTATTTTCTTTGTATGAGTCTCGATTGTAAGCCAACGATGATTCTGCAAACAATCAGGTAACAAATACTTAAGACACTAAAGGGATGGACAAGAAGCAATGAGCATGATAATAATAAAAATATTTCAAGAGGCATGCATCATTCAATTCAGCTAAATGAATACAAAAAACAGAAGTTACATTACATCCCAAGTCTAAAGTTTCAATCTTTTGTCCATACAGAATGTACTTCACTTAAGGAGCTAATTCAATCAAAGCTAACTTTAGAATTTCCCCAAAGTTTGAATCTTTTGAACAAGATAAATCCAGTAAAGGACAGGGAAATAGATTGCCGAAGGTCATAACATATCTATCACCTTGAGAATCTGAGTCTGAGTGTCATCAAGGGATAGATCTTTGATGGAGACCATAATAGTGGTGGATATTCCTGGTGTGGTGCTGAAAGAGAACAGAGACACTTGCCGCAGTAGTCTAACTATGGTCGAAGGAGATACGCGTAGGTAGATTATCGATTTCAGGGTTTTTGATTATGTTAATTGAGTATTCTCGTTTTTGAGAGTTTTGATTTTTGAGGTTTTCTTCCTACGGTTGGTTTCTGTTACTCTATCGCTCCGTTATTTTTAAAGGTTTCGGAGTATTTTTTCTCAAAATTAATGGAAACCTCTATCTACATTTATAAATTTTTATCACACACTCTCTCTCTAAATTTATCTACCATCTCTATTGGAGTACTAATGTTTTATTCCATTTTTTACTTATTACTATCTACTTACTATTTTATAGTAGTACCATATTACTTAACATTCACACAACCAGGGGCACACCCGGAGTCCCCTTGAAAAAGAAGGAAAAAAAAAAATTATTTTAAAATTTTCAATTTCTTTGACTAAATTTGTGTACTTACTATTTTATTCCATATTCCTTAAAATTCACACAAAATCAAGTAGTAGATATTGAAAGGACGAAGTAAATATTTACTAGTTTTGTTGGTTGGAAACATTGAAATCCTAAATTAGGATCCCTAAATGTAGTGGGATTGAGATGATTTTATCATTGATCTTTATTTTTTTTAATCTAAAATGCTCCAATGAGCAGAGGTCAGTATCACATTTCTCAATTTTGGCAAAATGATCTTATTTTTTTGAGCTTGATTCACAATGTCTAAGCTTTCAACAGATCCTAATAGAGCCTCGAGTATCATCCGGTTGAGCCTTGACGAGCTCCAAGTCAAGTTTGACCTCAGCTCAAACATATCATCAAATGAGCCGAGGCATCTATAAGGTATAATACTCGACTGGCATAACAAATATATTCATGTATCAAAATCTCTATAACTTATTAAGTATAGTTTAATATGAATATTTAATCAAATTCGAAACTATCTGACAATAAAAAGTCCGCAGCTGTTTCAAGGAGGGAGTTGTGTTTTCTGATTTTTACTCAGAAAGCGCCTTTTAGGCTGAATCCATTAAAGTGGATTTACATTCAATCCCATGTTTATGAAGAATGCAAGTCTTGTGGAAATGACAACTTGTGAGAAATGAAGCGGACATTAATAGTTACACATATTAGCAATAAATAATGTTATAATAGAAAGAAAACACTGTAACATTTTAATACTCAACTACTATAATGTTGTAACACATTTACAGCCACGGTTCCAATACATGTATGTATAAGCAAACTATTCACAATCTGAAACCACCACACCGCCATCAATCAAGATTCTGAAGCTTTGGTGGTGATAACAGATGCATAATTAGCTATTGTAGATTCCGATGATTGCCGCAGCTGTGCTATCAACGGATAGAACTCCGACGAACGAATATATTGTCTGCACGGGGGATGCGCGCACATCTTCAATAAAGAAAACAATGCTATCTTTAGAGGTGACTCGTTCACAACATCTTTTCTCGGGTTCAGGGCCACTGTAGAACAACTCGCAACCACTCTTAGCAATGCCTGAAATACACAGCCATCATCCTCTTTAGAACGAATATAAATGACACACTGATAGAAAGGGGTATGTTATATGTTGATATGACCACATCTTAGCCTAATAAGGGGACAATAGGTCTGAATACTTCTGTTGTATATAACAAGTATGGTAAACCATGATAAGTGACAAGTTATACTACTAATAGTCATGGAAGAAATAAAAACCTGCATTGCCCCTTTAGAAACTATGTCTTCACAAAGCCGGCTGGAGTTGCGTACGAGATTACTCAGAGCACCTGCTGCATTTGCTTTAGTTTTGTCTTCCTCATCCGAGAGTAGCAAATTGGTAAGCTGAGGGATGGCTCTTCTAAGCTCATCATACAAGGAGTCATTGTGATAGGCAGCATTTCCGACCTACATGGACCAATTGTTTATCAACTTGTGAGAATCAGGCATTGCTTTCTTTGCCAACTAAGGTATGTGATTTAGAAAAACTTACAGCAAAACAAGCAAACTTCCGGGTTCTTTTATCAGAATCACCACATCTATCAATTATGGCGCTGATGATTTGATGTTTTGCCTTCAAAAGAAACACCCAAGCAATATAAGTCAAAAAAAATTTGAACACTAGTAATAACAGTCTACTGGAGACAGAGTACCAAAACCAAAAGAATGACAACATATATTTTATCAGACTTCGAAGATTAGAAAATAGAAAGTGCAGTCCTTGTGCATGTACCAGTATGCTATAGAAATAGGGACTGTGCCGGCACATATTTCCAATAGCACTGCAGGTCTTGGCACGTACATTTGGATCTTCGTGTACTAGAAATTGCTTCATAGCCTCAAGGATATTTGCTGCGTTGATATACTCATAAAACTTCTGCAAACACATTTGTGCTTAGAAAAATTCCAGGGATATCTTAAAAGAGGAACAGAAATATGCAAAGATTCAACAAAGATTCAACTTCTAAACGGGAATTTGGGTAGAAACTAAGAAAAACTTGTTAGTTTTCCAAGGAATGTATACTTTCCAACAACGGTTTGCAAATAGTCTCGATAGAAAATACAATTACGTACAAAAGTGCTGAAGTAGAGCAGATGGTCTCTCTTCCTGCAGATAGTATGAAGGCCCGAGACCCAACCTAGTCTCTCATTTCCCTCAGTAAAACATAGCTCTTCGGATTTGCTTTTTTGGACTTATTCTTTAGTTTCATAAACTAATAGTCTAATAGTACTATTCTAATTATGCTATGGTCAATTTAAACATATATACAATTCAGTAGTTGACGGGGTGCAACGGTGAAACCCCTTAACTATAATTACAGGATTATATGAAAACTTCGGATGCAGAACAAACTATTTAGTGCAAAGAAAGTGTATATAGTAGATTTTAAGAAGGGAAATGACACTAAAATTTTACTGGTATAAGTGTAACTAAAAGTGGGGCAATACCTTATCCATACGAGCCAAATCGGAGATAATCATAAGAAAATCTATGGTGACTTCCCTAGGGCAGGAGCTGCTGAGCAACCTCTTCACTCTAGCTGGATTCAACAAGCCTTTTCCCACAAGTTGAACAGCAAGTGGTTGTTGGGTCGATAGCTTGGCAATAAACGCAACTGGCCGTGCAATGTCTTTCAATTCAATATGGTCCAAGCAACGGAGAATGAAGGCTGGCACTTCAACCTGTCAAGGTAACCATATATATAAGCAATAAAACAAGAATAGCTGTCATGTATCACATGCTCATCATGTTACTAATACTTATGCCGAGGACAGACTAAGACTGAACTCCAAATTGGTTGCTCGCTAAAAGCTTAAAATGGATAAGGCATGAATTCTACAGTACCATAAGGACAGAGCTAAAATATTTAATTCTGGCTGTCATCAGAACTTAATGCATGGGCTGTTTTCTCCTTTTACACATGGATTCTCTAATCGCAAATCAGAAAACACACCCCTTAGGTTTCACAGCAGTGACACCAATTTGGGAACTCAAAAGTGCCTGAGAGGAGAACATCACAACATGCTGACTCAGAATTGCATGTCTGAAGGTTGTAACATAAAATCTAGAGACGGGAGGACTCATTTCTCAAAAACTCACCCAACACTTGCTTGTGTACAATAGAATACAAGATATGATATTTACCAATAAAAATGATGAAGTCAAATTCTGAAACCTACAAGTATCCAGTGAGATAATGATTTATAATTGAAGGACAAAACAAGATCAGAGTACCTCCAGAAGAATCAAAATATACTTCTTCATGTTCGCTTGTATTGTTTTCATCATGTCTTTATCTTCAGCACAAACCTTCCCACCGGGAGAGCCCACATTCAGAGCAAACCCACTGTTTACTGAAGCATTAGCAGATACCAGACCTGCTGCACTTTGCACAGCTACAAAAGGAAATGCTAAAAGGTCAATCACTGCATTAACTGTATCCCTGACGCCGTACTTCCCTCCACCAGGTCCAGTCCAGGACCTAACTAGCTTAAGGTGCGTATCAGATACGAAATCAGTGATACATTTTATGTGTTCTGCTCTTAGCATGATCTGGCGAAATGTTGAAACTCCGCCAGAAAGGCATTGACATATTGACGAAATAGTCCAGACAACCCCTGCTGGAGACAATCCAATGTGATCCTGTGATAAAAGAGATTTTCTTTGGGGAACATTTGAGATGTTGTTGGCCAATAAATCAATAAGAAGCTGGGGAGCACCACTTGCACATAACTGTTGCACAGCCAAAGGTCCTCCCCATTTCAGTCTGGCATCCAATAGCCCAATACAGCCATCTCTGATGCCATGCCAGCGTGGAAGCAACCCCTTTGGCATGTTAATGTACACTGTGTTTTCATCCATTGCTGGACCTCTAAGGTGATCACAGAGAGTAGCTGTTCGTGGGATCAATGGCAGAGCTATTTCCAAACTAGCATTTTCAATCGAAGTTCCTATTTCAAGAGACAAAATAGACCCGAGGGCTAGCATAGCAGCTGCGCAAGAAGGTTGCACTGAAGACAGCATCCTTTCATCCGACGAGAAATGGTGACCGAGCACGGACAACCGAGCAAACTGTTTCTTTGATGATGATGTTAGCATAAAATGTGCAGAATTTCTTCCAGCTGATTTCAAACACTGAGCAATTGTAGCTAGAGCGAGAGAGGAGTGCATAACTAAGCCACGTGTGTCTATGACTTTATGTTTTGAATGTTCAGTGTCTCCAACACTGGTCTCTTTGTTTGAAGCAGCACAAAATGACAAGATGGAGAAGATTTCTGAAACTATTGTGCCATCTCCACCACCGCTGACAACTGTTGTCACGGGTAGTTTACTTGGCAGCCCGCATAGAACATTAGTAACAACTTCATTGTGCATGCAACATCTCGAAATGAGCTACAACGAGCATGAGAATCATTCTTATTACCAGTAAGACAAAATTAGCCAGCAGAATAGTTTTTCATTCTACCCAAAACAAATATGTATGACAACTAAACATTAAGTCATTATTATACATTGAAAACAGAGACGCTAAAATGTGAATGTTCAGCAAATATACAGTTAGAAAGTAAATCATGCATGATTTTGCTTCAAAATACTGAACAATTTTATTTTCATTCTCTCAATATAGAATAGGACTTGATAAAAACATGCAACTGAGTTTCCAGAACAAACTCTATACAAATGAAGGTTCCGAGACTTCACTCTTATGTTATGTTCTACAGAACACGTCTTAAGTTTTAATTAATACAAAGCTGTAGCACAAAAGTTCATTGATACAAGACACGCAGAGAAAAAATATTACTCTAATCACTAATTTACTACACTATCTTAAGAAAAGAATTTTAAGTGAAGTAATTGAGAAAGACATTCACATTCATATGAGTAACCGGTGTAAATAAAAAAATGGAGGAGAAAAGATGTGTGAAACTGCAGTTTTAGTCCCAGAACTGAGGACAAACACACAAATAGTGATCTGAGCATAAAACAGGTGCAGCTAGTCATATCCAAGAGAGCATATTTACTATATCCAAGAGAGTATTAACTATATAACTTTGTTGCATGAACTGTATAAATACAATGTTATAGACTAGGATAAACATCTTGCTCCCAAGAAGCGTAGTGCATCAAGAAGTCAAAACAAGCTTGGAGGAAAACTACCTGCACCCCAGCAGAAAGAGCACTCTCGTGGCGTTGGTGTAGACAAAAGTAAAATGCAACCTGTATGGCTTTCGACTTCAGAAATGATTTTGTGATTGCATCAGTGACTTCTCCAGAATCTGCTGCACGGGTTTGTCCTTCATCATTCCCAGTAATGTCAAGTCGGGATAGTGAATGGCTCCTGAAAGTGCTTAGTGGAAATAACCCTCTTGTTTTCATGGATAGAAGTTCAAGTGAGTCGATGAGTGACCAAATTGCTCTGCATGCTTCACAAGCAGCTCGCAATAGATTTGTAGAGCCTGATATGAAACTAAGCCCTGAAGATTCCAAGCATAGGCACAAGGAATCCACTATGCCCGAAGATAAAGCATGGTCCAAAATTTGTTTGAGAGTTTTGTTTATTCCTGGTACGCAAGATTCCTCAGGGGTTGAAGTAATGGCAGAAGCTCTAAGGGATTGAGCCATTTGAGATAACATGACTGCAATACATGAAGTGCTTTCACAAAGAAGTTTTCCAGATGTTTCGTCATTGCAACCTGCAACCTGTAGATATCATGTGAAGGAGAGGTTAAAGCATTTGAATATTCCCAATTTGACAGAAAATATTCCAGTGTAATGAAAATAACCTGGGAGTACAACTGAACTATAGCAACCCAATGCCTTATATGAAGATCATCAATAACGCCTCCGCGATAATCTACCAATCTTTTCACGATTGAGAAACTCTGTATAGAGAACGCATAGATATTAGCAATTTAGCAGCATGTATATTAAAGACCATCACCACCCTGAATAAGGGAAAGAATTCTCCAGGGGACATAGAAAAGTAAATAGTATAGTATTATGCAATGGCCCGATTTCTACCAATTGAAGGTAACAATTGTCCTGGGTTCATATCTGAATCAACTTCAGAAAGAAGTTACCAAATTATTATTCTAACATGTATCACAGCAACTTACATATGTTGTATATATGCACACACCCATGACCAATAGAGGAAAGAGGTGTACCTTGGCTATCAAGTCATTTCTGTCAGATACTTTTAATCTAAATATAGCAGAAATGAAGCTAAGAACTCCACCGAGTATTTCATCAAGAATTCCCCTTGAAGTGACAGCTCCAGCAGAAATTAAGTTTGAAAGAATTCTCAGTGACTGATCCGATTTAATAAGGTCCTGGTCCCTACATGAGGAATTAGTTGGATTAAAAATTACTCCATCAGTCCAAAAACTAATGTCCCCTTTACTATTCGGCACATAGATTAAGATATAGTGTACAAATTGTGGAGATAAAAGTAGTATGGCAGTATGGTAGACCCAAATAATTAGTACACATGTGTTTGTGATTTGCCAAAAATTGATACAAAACATTGTAGTGGGATAAATATAAACTGAGTATGGGAAGATGGGTTTGGGACGGAGTAAGTAATAAATAGGTTCATAGTAGTAACTAAATCCAATAACCAATGTGAAATTGGTTTGTGTATGAATAGAAAAGGTATACTACTTTTTAATGAAGGATATAGTATCATCCACATCATACAACCCCTCTATAAAGCATGGATAAATAAGAATGAATATGCAGAAAGGTTAAGTTACCTGTAAGAGGTTTGGGATCCATCGCCTATTTGTTTTAATGGTAGTAGAACAACAGCAAGAGCTTCATTGTCCTGACCGATACTTTTAGACCCTTTTACCGTTCGAGAATTAGTTTCCAACCGGTCCAACACTTGGCAACCTGATCATAAGACAATGCCAATTAACACTTCCAATTCAACGATCTGGTAAAAGCATAATCAGAAGATAAGGCTTGATGTAGAAAGGTCCGCTTCAACCATTCCAGGTCATCACAAGCCTTATTGTAGGATTGCAAATTTATGAAAGTTTTGCTCGTTCTAAGATGCCAAAAACAACGGAGGTAAAAATGAATAGAAGTTCCAAAAATCACTAAATCAAGATGAATGTCTGGTATTAGAGGAATAATTTTCACAGGTAAGCATACAAACTGTCATGCATACAAGCTGCCAGATTTAGACATTTAATACGAAGAAGATTATAACAAAATACAAAAGAAGAAGACCATCATCTGTACCTGACTGTACAAAGGCACCCTGACTTGGAAAACCTGGAAAATTCTCATCCACCAAGTCACTGTCTGCTGTCAAGTTAGCTCCATCAGCATGAGGATCTGGCAAGTTCCTTAAAACCGTAGTTTCAGAATTGACAGGAGAACAGGTTCTACCTATAAGCCCATCCCAGTTAAATTCACCCAAATGTATCTTAAAAGCCTTATGAAGAATTATATAAGACTTACTCTCTGGACTTGGAACAGTAAACCCGCCAGGCTTTTGAGCATTAACTTTTTGCATTGGAGATGCAATTGTTACAGAATGAGGTTCCTGATTATTATAGATCAAACAGAGGGCATGAATATATGAGCAGAACCAAGGGATCACAGAGACTATAGAACCTAAAACTACACAGATATACAGTGACTGCCCTACCTCTACTTCAGTAATGATCTCTTTCACAAACGGATGTTCAAGAAGAGCAGGCCATGTCAGCCTGTTCTGCGGAATCTGTTCCCATGAAAGTAAGATTAGTCATGAAAAAGAGAGATCAGAACCGTTGCGCGTGTATTGACGTGTAAAAATCACCTTGTTCAACAAACCCTTCAGAAAGCTTCTAAAATTTGAGCTCATAGTATCTGGATATTTAACAGGATCCTGAAACAAGTCCATAAAAATCATCAAATGGTCAAAGTGTGTGCCATACCAGACAGGATATAGGTGTTAGTTACCTTAATAATGTGCCGGACTAGGGCATAGACAGAATTAGTATAAAATGGAGGCTGGCCAACAAAGAGTTCATACCTGCATAAATTCCATGGACCTTAATCAAATAGTAAGAAGTAGAAAGGAAAAGGAAAGAGGCTAACAATGGAGACGAAAACATAAGGTTTGGACATTCTCAATGCACCACAAAACCTTCATCATCATAAACTTAGCTAGGCTACAAAGCAGGTGTTGCATACCCATAACACTTATCATCCCCCGCCAAAAAGACCTTAAGATTATTCCTGCTCTCCATTCGACAGAATAATGTCCCACACACTAATAGGGAGTAATGGTGAAAAACAAACCTTTTGAATAACTGATATTGCTAACTAATGAGCATGAATGATGGATATCAATGCCTACTGGTTACTGTAGATAAGCATATTTGTTGACTATTAACTATTAAGTGAGTCACCTTAAGTCATGCTTCACTGGTCTACCTATATAAAGTCCTTGACTGAAGATGTATCAATTTGAGAGAGGCCACTAGAGAGCATAGTGTATGACTGGACTAATGTAGGATAACAGTTTGGTTTTAATTTTGTTCATCTTTTCTTATCAGATTAAACTTAACATTTTTGGACCCCAAACCATATGTCTATATAGGATTTTTCCCAGCGAATACCTTAGGCAGGTAGTCCGGAGACCAAATCATTACTCTAATAGAAGTGACAACAGTGATCATTCATATGACAAGAAAGTAGGCTCAAAATCATTTTCATTTGGAAAATAAAAGACAGACATCAGAATCAAAGAATAAGGATATCACTGCGAATCCCCTTGTTGACTCCGATTTGGAAATGGAAGTACTCACAGAATTACACCAAGGGACCACAGGTCAGCAGTGTGGTTGTATGGCTGCTCTCGTACCAATTCTGGGGCCATGTACAATGGCGTTCCTAATGTATTTTACAACTTAAGTTAGGAACCTTTTCACTATCAGTCACAACATAATAAGGAATAAAATAAAAGTGAGCTGGATTTGTTTAAAGACAGTGTACCTTTTATAGACCTCAAGACAACTGTGTTTGCAGACATTGCTCGTGCAAAACCAAAATCACAAAGCTGTTTAATAGGAAGTGACAAAACCAAAAATGAAATATAAGATGTCTGGCTGGCTGTTGGTTACTACAGAATACAGCACACTATGTCTAGTGATGACACTGCTGCAGAATCCAACAAAATGATGAATAGTATGTTTAAAAAGCACAATCTTGATATCCACCATTCACATAAACATTTTCTTTAAATTATTAAAGATTGATAAAATCACAGGAAAGTTTTGTGAGCATTGTATTATGTGAAGAAATAATAAGTTATAGAATTCAAATTGGCCAGGGTGTTACAACTTTTTTTATGAGAATTAATTCTTTAGACTGCCCAGAAGTGAAACTTTAAGCTTTAAGAAGAATGGGGAGAGTATAATAAGCTTTAAGAAAAACAGGTGAGTATTATATGAAGTGGTCTTTGGAAGGATGTTTTCAGGATCAGGACCATAATGGGCAAGATATGGTTTGAGTGAAGGTAATGCAACAGAATAATAAACCTTGACAATGGATCCTGCACCAATGAGGATATTTTGTGGCTTCATGTCTCGATGAATAATACGGTTTGAGTGAAGGTAATGCAATGCCTTCACCTGAAAAATGAAGGAATAAATGGTTAGACACTTGGACCAATCAAGAAACTTTAGTAGCAAGTACCATGTGAAGTGCACAGTTTATGTTAACTGAATATCTATCAAATTTTCAGAAGTAATATAAGAGGGGAAGGTTTATGATGTTGAGTACCAGCTGTTTTGCAATTGCTTGAACTTGTTCCTCGGGAAGGCATTTGTCATCCTCAAGAATTTCAAAAAGTTCACCCTACATTAGAACAGATACTACTTAACCTCCATGTTCTGAATGTAACACATACACATCTCAGATATGAACATTAGATTTCAAGATCACAGTTGTGCAGGGTGCGAAAGAATTTGGTAAATGAAGATAGCGTGAGAGGGAGGTAACAGTTACTTGTGCGAATTCTGTTACAACACAAAACTCCTGCGCGCTTTCAAAGGAATCCAGCATTGCTATTATATTTTCGTGCTTCAGTTTCCTCAGAATCTGCAGCAGTAATAAAATGCATCAGCCAGCAAGCGTAAACATGTTGAAGCTACACAAAGAGGTAACACATGTTACTAGACTAGGGACTAGAAGAACGAAGTACTTCCTCTGTCCCAAAACTATAATTATGCTTTTCCTTTTCCATCTGTCCAAATTATAGATATGTATCTCATTTTAGATATGCAACATTAACAAATTTATCCCTGCTTAAAGTTGAAAATTAGTGACAAAACACATATACCAATGTTCCACTCGAATAGCCTCCTCGTAGAGGTTGAAACCGGCCACGAGCACAAGGAGTATCAGATAATTGATGTAAATTATGACACCACACCTCTATAAGTTCGAGCACACATATAACAATGCTTATCTATCTAGTTTTTAGTCATTTAATTATAACAATTGATATTTGATTGGAATACAATAGTCCGTTTTGCTCGATTTTAGCATCTTATATATTCCGAACTTACTAACCTATACCGATTCGCAAAACATGAATTCTAATCTATTTGGAGAAACTTACGACTGGATAATGTCTCAAAAAATGAAGTGCATTGCAATTATTGAACCAACACTAGAAGGAGAAGACGAAAGCAATAATTATAATACCTCAATCTCCTGCCTCAAATTGAGAATATCCTTCTCACTTTTGCCATGTTTAGGGATAAACTTCATAGCAACAGTCTGCAAATAGTAACAGAACAAACAGCAGTGAGACAGAAAACCTAGTCCGAGCAAAGTGCAATGGCATAATCGCCGTGAACTGACCTGGCCGGTGAACTTCCGGCGACCTTTGTAAACCTTCCCAAACGATCCTTCGCCTACTAGCTCTATCACATGGTAATTCTCCACACCCATTGTCTACTGTATACTTGCTGCAAAATTGAAGCAACATTAGCATAAGATCAATCAATTCAACAAGTTTGATATCATCCAAAAACTGTTCATCATCAGTAGATACATACAGAGTTTGATTGATCTTCGATGGAAATCGCCTGAAGAATTGTAGCTGGAAGTGAATCTGTGTTTTAGAGAGAGAGAGAGAGTGAGTGAAGTGTGAAGGGAGGGGAAAATGAGAATTTGAAATGTCTGGTTCTAGTACAGATTTTGAAACGTAACAAGTTTAGCAATTTTGAATACAACTTTGGATAAGCTAAATGACACCATTGCCCCGAAAATGTCGCATCACAATCCCGAATTAACCCTAGAACCCTAGTGATTTAACTTGACGAGTCGAGCACAGTCTCAAATATTCTTTTCCCAAATTTCTCAGTATGCGAGCGATTTGATCATAAATTGTTAAACCATTTCGTAGGCGTATGTTTCAAGTGATGGATACAGATGAAAATAGTCAACTCTGCATGAAATTTTTTCTTATGTATAGTTTTATTTATTTTAAGTTAAGAATGAAATACATTTGATTGATTGCGTGTTTCTGAAGTATATTTATGGTGATAATCGATTCAGCAAGTCAAAATTTTAAATAAGTGTATAATTGATGTGAAGCCCAATATGGAGGAAAATTTAATGTTGAACTTTGTAAGTTTGGTAGTCAATCAACCAAGCATTGCAATGTGTATGCATAAATAATGGTACTATTAAAGTCATCTTTCACCATTTGGTTACGCAAATTACAACTATAGTTGGAATAACCACAACTCGATCAAACATTGGAATGATTTAAATAACCTACCAAACATTATAAAATTCGGTTAAAATACAACTTTACGACGTGCCTAAAACTTGTAAAATATGATGTTTGACTACAAAAATATGTGCATTCCGGACCAAGCACACCCTCATCCTAGAATTTTGATTTCAAGATGCTCCTTGGACCGCTCATTTCCACCATTGTTACACCAAGCTTCAAGCAAAAAACGAGTAGAAGACAACAACGTTAACCAAAACAACGATTAAAATTCATAGAAAGTGATGTGTAATTCCAAATAACGGAACATAAACATGGATGCGAAACCCACTTATTTTTAGGAACAACAATATACTTAAATGTTACTAAGATATTTAGTATATTCTGTCACCGAGAAAAGCAAAAAACTCATCCAAGAAGCATCATATAAAACCCATGGACATTTCGTCTATGAACTTTATAACATCTAAGCCATTAAATCATAAGATATTTCCTGTACCATGTCTATTAGACGAGTTTTGGGTTTTTTCTAATTCACAACAAAAAGACATGGTAACATGACATACTATGGTACCGCAAAAACAAAAAGAAAAACGATTAGCGTTGGTGGTTCCTGATCTTCGATCAATGGCGACATCGAATCCTTATCACCAGAGATGGGTTGTCGTAAAAGATTGCGACTCACCTTTCAGAATTCCAGAATGTTCGATAGTTTATAGTATGGGAATAATGAGCAAAACAGGTCAACGCAACTTATCTATACTTCTATATAGTAAGTGTAGAACCCGACTCCTAAACCTGATAAACCGTGCTCCACGAGAATAGTCGACTTCATTATTTCTTGGGGTCTTTTTACATCTTTCCTTAATAGTAACAATATTCGGATGAGAATTTAGGATAATTTGTTATCGGTGTAACAATATTCGGATGAGAATTTAAAAAATTGAGCTACATGTCATTAATGATTATAGCATATTTGTTGTTTTGGGATTTGATTTATTGACCATTTTTAATGGACACGACACGAGTGAATCCACAGAAATTATATGAAAAACCATACCGCTATACCAGTAGTAGTACAGAATGATCAAATCGAGAAGAAATTGCACCCGACCATAAAAATTGACAGAACAAATTCGAAATGGTACTCATTTTTTACTTAACCATCTCCATCTAAATTCATCTTTTGATTTTTTTTAACATAAAGTTTCGTCTATGCAGCTTCATATCTTACTTTTTGCTATTGATTTGTTTTTTTTATTTCCCTTTTAGTGGCGGAGATGAATTAATCAGATTATGTTGATTTCTTTAGTTCACTTTTAATCACGGAGATGAATTAATCTGATTTGTTCGGTTTTTAATTTACAGGTCTGGTTTGTGACTTTGTGGATCTAACCCACTAGACAAAGTTGATGGACATCTTGTAAAAGGCTAGAAACTCCGGTGACGATGTCAATTCAGCCATGAAAATTTAGGTACTTTAACAGTCTTGCTATCTGCAAATTTATCATTTTTTTGCAAGTGCATTTCTATGTTGCTATACCTACTTAGCTACCGCAACAGGTATAATCAATTATGATATACTTCACTCGAATTCGATTCTTGCGTGCATAGAAAAATTCTAGGTTATACTTTTACACGTGTAGTATTGGAGTTCCCGCAACGAGTATGGGTAGAATTTTCAAACTCGTAAGTGTCTTGCGTGCATGAGAAGATTGTTTGTTCTAATTAAATACGATTATGTGTTTGTGTAATTATTCGCGCTCAATTTTAAAATTTCACGGAAATGAAAACCTATACTTTCAATTCACTATTACTAAAAAGACTAATAAATATAGCCCTTGATTCACCTTTTCTTTTTGGCCACCAATATCTCACAAACACGCTCCCATCACCACAATGAATGCTCCGATGGGAAAATCCGACCCAGGAGCCATTGGTCTTGCCCTCAATCTTCACATTGGGGAATATAGACCAAACCGCTCCCAAGAAGTTGAATAAAAACATCGGTTTGTTTTCCATTCAGTTACTAGACGTCTAGTCGATGAAGGTTATGTCAAAAAATAAAGTTTTGAAATGTTTAAAAGTTCTTAAGAGTATGGTTTATTCTATAACTGATACAACTAGATGTGAATATGATATACGGCGGAAGATATATTACAAGTTGATACTCTTCAACCTGGGGGCTGCACCTTGAGGCACCCTCATTGTAGCCGGTGAGCCCCACTACTCCCAGGTCGACATTTTGGTTTGATAAATAGATTATGCTAACACAGTGCCAAGCAGCCAACCACTGTGGCACCGTCTATGTTCTTTAATCTCTAAAATTACAAAGCTTCAT
>JAYMSR010000355.1:0-14998 GCA_036897825.1 Plantago rigida
CGGTCGTCCCACACGACCGCTGCACGACTCGGTCGGCACAACGTATGGTCTAACCTTGTACCTATTTTTGTGTCAAAATAAAATACCTACATTTAATTATTGTGAATGACAATTTATATATTTTGATAAAAAATATTTAAGAATCCTAGTCTAATTGAGAGAGTCCAATTGGCAAGACCGTAGAAAAGTGAAAAAGTAGTTTAAAACGTGCTTCGAGTACTTTCTAGCTCTAGGTCTCACAAACACAATCAAACACAATCAAACACAGCAGCTCACCTCACCTCACAGTGAGAACGAACGACTTTCACTCAGTCAATCTCAATCGCTCAGTTTCTCTCTCTAGAATCAGCTCCGTCTCTCTCTTCCCGCTACCTAGCTAGGGTTCTTCACGCACTCCACAGGTTCGTACTTGTTTTTATTCCTTTCTTCCTCTTATTCTTACCTAGGGTTTCTTAATTCATGATTTATTGCTGTTCTTATCTCTATTTTGTTCTTGCTGTTCTTTTTTTAAATTGTTCAATGCTCAATTCCCTTTCTTCAATTCCTAATTACCCTGCAAAAGCTATTGGACTCAAAAAGTTCTCAACTTTGGAACTCGATTTGTATATGTTATGTGATTATTTGAACATTGATCTTTCAGTGCTGTTTCAGTTTGCGATGAGATGCTAGATTTATAATAGCTATATTTTGTTTAGTTATGTGGTAAACCATAATTTGCGTTCATAGTTCTTGAGTTTTCTGGGTAGCTTTTGCAAAAGGGCATTCTTGGTTTACTCCTTAGCATAAATTTGGGAGCTTTACTTAGCATAGTCGAATAGGTTACAAAACCTGACCTTCTGCCTTTGTTGAAAATGCGGTGTACTGCATTCGTAAACACATATTAATTTTGATCTTTTTATACATGTAGATGGCTGGTTTCCAGGCCAAAATATGTAATTCAAGTGACGTGACATCATCTGCAATGCATTTTGGTCCAATATCCATAAACGACATTGATTCGAAATGGCTTATCTGGCTGAAAATGAGTAGCATCGATGCTTACACTGATGTTTTGAGGCTTGAATTTCTACTTTACACTCTACAAGCATAATAAGCCCGTGCTTGAGTTTCTAAGAAAAGATGCCCACAATCCTAGTGGACTCCAAGTACAAAGGTTGCAAAATAATCAATGTTCCCTGAAGTAGATTGGATGTTCTTGCATTGACTTAATTCCTTTTGATCTGATTTGCCAAATATGTCGCAACATTATGTTCGACAACCATTAGAGTTATGCCTCAATGATGGTGGTTTATCATGAGCACTCTCTTGTGGACTAAGAAGATATACACCATTCCTTTTATGTGGAACACTGGCAACAATTTGCAATTCCGTACATGCACGAGTGCTATGCATCAGTCACTCTAGTTCAAACCTAGACGTATCATCGTTTATTATCTTAATGGGGTTTGGTTTGTGGGATATGAGAGCTATCTTGTGGTGGATGTTGCACTATGGTCTTTTGACTATTTATTTGATGGAGTAAATAATTCTAGTTACATTGCATTCCACCGTTGAGAGTTCATGAACTCAAAAGCACGATTAAGTGATCATGTGAAGGTTTAGAGTACGTGCCATGTCGATGATTACTTGAATCATGTGCCAAAGAGTTACTCCCTCCAACCCACTAAAGTTAGCTCAAAACGTTTGGGTGTATTCTAAAGAATGAATAAAGAATGAGAGAATGAATATGAATGGTAATTGGGTGTTAAGTATTAAATATTATGAATATAGAATGGATAAGGCGTGTGTTTATCACTCGTAAGCTATATGGAATTGACAATTTGGCCAAAATATGTGAATGCCTACCCGATAACTTTGCAAACCATCTTCCTCAACAAGCCATTTTCAATTAGGATGTGGGTACTACTCAAATGGTATCAATCCAGGCCCAGTTCAATTGATGTGTTGTTTCGATCTATATGTCCATTTGTTTTGGCGACAAGTCTATCCCACACAAGGTGGGGTGTAGGGGGTTGATTTATCGTAACATATGTTAGTGGAGAGAGAAAGATGGGCAGCCGATTAAATTTATACTTTCTTAAGCAGTCAAGTGGAGTGCAATTTATCATGTACTCTTCAGTCCGACACATTAGGTTTCAGCCCGGTAATTTAGAAGAGTATTGGGTATATTCGTTATAAGCTGAGTGCTTGTTAGGTCTTACATCATGTAATGGTACGGTATAAGGAAGGGGGTTGGGTATATATGTTTATTAGATAAAAGTGGCTAACTTATTAAAAAAAGGCATGAAAACTTGCATGAAAAGCAAACATAGAGAATCAACTGGGACGGGTAAAATAGGAAAGGAGTGTTGAGAATAAAATGGATGGTGGTTTTAAAGTCATATGCCTAACTACTGCAACGTGAGTCGAAGATAGGGATTTCCTTGATAAGTTTGCTATCATGTGGATAGTAATTGTAGCTTCAATGGTGAATGTCTGAATGACTCCACATGATGTTTAAGCTGGTTAGACATTTAAATTGAAAGTCATAACATGCTTATAATTTTGGTGTTTCTTTGTTTCCAGTATATAGGAAACGTGTTGGAGGCTTTGCAATCATAACTGGGTTCTCATGAACTGCACATAGCCTTCATTTGGGTCCTTGAGAACATGTTTAAAACTGGGTGATCTTTTTGCAAGTATCCTGAAAATTTTCAATTTAATTATTTATTTACTTATATATTTTTATTTGTTTATTTATTTATCTATTCATTCATTCATTTTTACATTGGTAGAACTTATAGAATTAGTGGTTTCTACTTCTTTATTATCTAGGTTATGTATTTAAAAACTTATTTCATATACCATCAAGTTGGGAAAAACGTATGATCTGACTTTTCAGTTCAGGGACATCATTGCAATTCTCAATTTAAACGAACGGACACTAAGGTGTCTAAAATTCTGAGCAATGTCTGATCTTCGCTGCTTGATTGTCTCATGCTTAAATTCTCGTCTATTGTAGCCTTTTCCTGTTAATTTGATTATTTACCCTTCAGTTAGATGCACTATACATAGTTGAACTTTTTTATGAATGAAATCAAACCAGGTTTATGGTTTACTTGTTGATTTCGGTTGCTTGCTTTTGACAGATTCTGCTACATGATTGAGAAAATTGCAAGTGTCTGTTGTCTGAGAGTTCAGTATGGGTGAAAGGAGAAATCGTAAATCATCGTGGGATCTTGAAAAGGACATGAAACAACCTTCTGGAATGGATGAAAGAAACACTTGGACTGGAAAGGAACGCCACTCGAGGCATGGGCGCTATGATGAGTTTTATGGACCTGGAACAACTGCTGCTCCAGTGTCCAGAGATCATTCTCGATGGTCATCTCGGGAATTAATTGAAGAAAACCCAGTTTCTTCAATGAATGGCAGAAGTATCAAAAGCAGATTGGGTGCTCCTGAAGGAAGGGAAATAGATGGCGGAAACAGATTTTACCGGAATTCTTCTCCTGGACTTGAGGAGACAGAACGACGTAGCTATACCCATGCTCTTGAAAATGAGCAAAGCTATTCTCATAGGTCAGTGTCTTATGATTATTTGTCCATGATAGATGTGCAACTAAGTACTACACATATATTGGTTTTACATTTTTTGGGGTTTTCTTTCTTGGTGCTGAAAGTCATTTTGCACTCACCGGATTCTCAAATAATATTTTGCTTACTTCACAGGGTTAAAACCTTTTCTTATAATGTTAAAAGTTGAAACATTGTCGCAATATTATGTATTCACTAACTCATGAGTCGTGATATTCTCTTTATAATAATTAGTCTCTTTTAAACTGAATCTTTTTGTATAATCTTCTTGTGATTTTTCTTCTCTTACATCACGTCCAATGTACTGTGCGCAGTTTGTTACATGATTTTTGGTTTTCAACCAATTTTAGGTACCCAGGAAGAGGCAGGAGCAGGAGTCGGAGCAGAAGTAGGAGTAGGAGTTTGAGTAGAGCAGGAGAAAGGGGAAGAGGAGGTGGTTGGAGGAGAAGTAGAAGTAAAAGCCGAAGTGACGGTAGTGAAAAGGACCGTGTTAGAAGTCGGAGCCCAATTGGTGATTATAGACGTCAATCCTATGGATGGAGTGACAGACGTGGCCCTGAAAAATCTTCTCTGGTGTGTAGGGATTTTGCTGCAGCAAACTGCAGGAGGGGCAGCCAATGCAGATTCCTTCATCCTGATAATACAATACATAGAGAGGGGGATCTTAGTGAAGATGAAATAGCTGGAAATCGTAGGCATAGATTGGATCACGGCCACATTGCAAAACATTCTTACAGTAGAGGTCATGGGTTTGAGCCAAGGAATGAAATTTCTGACCCATACAATGGAGAAGAGCAGTTTCACAGCAAAAGCAGAAATGCGATTCCTTGCAAGGACGTCATGAAAGGCAATTGTCGCTGGGGAGACACGTGCAGATTCTCTCACAAATTTTCTTCTGATGATGGTTTTGACAAAGGCAATAGACATTCCTCCTTTGACAAGGACATTGAGCGGCAACCATACAAAAATGTGAGACCCATCTGTAAGTATTTTGCTGCTGGAAAATGTGACCGGGATAATTGTAGGTTCTCTCATGATGATCCAAGACCTGCCGCCGTGGAAATTAGAAGATCCGATGTCTCAGGAAACCATAGCCCGTATGATAAGAGTCGCAACTGGGATGGTCCAACCTGGGATGATGATACAACTAGAGGTGTTGACACTATGAAGCCTACTGGATGGAGTGAAACAGGTGTTGCACATGCGATCAATACTGGAAAAGCTCAGAGTGGATGGGGACATGGTCTAGAAACTAGAATAACTGATGTCACAGAAAACCAATACTTACATGACAAGAGTAACAAGTGGGATGATGATACAACTAGAGTTGTTGACACTGCGAAGTCCAGTAGGTGGAGTGAAAATATTGTTACAAACGTCACCAGTACTGATAATACTGGGAAAGTTGATGACAGGTGGAGACATGGTTTGGAATCTAGAAGAACCGATGTCATGGAAAAATGCAGTTTACATGACAAGAGCCACAGTGGGGATAGACTGGCATGGGATAATGCAACTGGAGTCGCAGGCACCGTGAATTCAAGTGGCTGGAGTGAGAACATCGCTACGAATGCTACCAGTACTGATGATACTGGGAAAGGTGACAATGGCTGGAAACATGCACTGGAAAGCAAACCTTGGGCGGAGCCGGCAGAATCTACATATAATCCTCTAAATAGGGAGAGAGAACCTTCTGCTCCACGAGGAAGCAGGATTTATGGAGGAGATACTGGCACCACTGGATCTATTATTAAGGATAATATGCTTAATCAATCAGAACACTTCAGAATGCATCAGTCCCAGTTGACTGATGGAATTTTGAACTCTCAAGGGCATGAAGCAATGCAGGAGGATCATGTATTCTCTATGAAAACCTCGCAGAAAAATACTTCTCCAGCTCCACATGTTCAAGAGCAGCGTCATGGTATAGTAGAATTTAATCGAGTTAACTCATTCCAGTCGGGCATTCTTAATGAGGTGGCTTGCAGAGACACCACTCACCCAATGCTTTTCTCTGGTCAAAATTTGAATCAAAATGGTGAAGGCATGTATCCTGGACATTCGTCAAATGAACCTAATACAAACTTCAATGAGCTTGGGAATCATACAGTAGCTCCTTCCCATCAGCACGACCCAAGGCAGTATCAAAAGGAAGCTGTTCAGCCACCTCTGATGCCAGAACTAAATGCCTCACATTCTTTTCCGAATATTTTTACTCGAGATCCCCCTGTTCAGATGACAAACTCTACTATTGCTGCACAACAAGTTGATCCAGCGACAAACATGACTGTGTTTCCGACTCAGAGTGTTGTGAATGAACACTCCCAAAATTACTCAGGCATACATGTCCCAGCTCCCCAGGCTACTGTGATGCCTTCTTTATCTGCTTTGTCGGAGAATATCCCTTTTGCTGGCACAGTTAATACTCAACCAAATACAGTTACCTTTCCTCTTGATGTACTTAATCGAATCCGAAATGGTGGAGATACTTCTGAGTCACGAACAGTAGAATCCAATTATCAAGTGCAAATGGAAAGAGCATCTTCATTGTCTGCTGCTGGTTTGAGTAATCCGGGTGTGCAGCATCCTGGAAGTCCAAAGGCGAAACAACAGGATGTAGTTGCAAATCTGGAAGTAGATGGTGCCAATGAAATCATCGTTGAGGAAAATAAGGGCATTCAAGAAAAGAAAACTGTAAAGACTGTGGATGGCCATGGGAAAGTTGAAGAGAGCAGTGCTAACAAGGATGAGAAAGTTATGCGCTTATTTAAAAATGCACTTATAGAATTTGTTAAGGAGATCCTGAAGCCCAAGTGGAAGGAAGGTCGCATGAGTCGAGAGGTTCACAAAAATATTGTGAAAAAGACAGTTGACAAAATAACCACTACGATTCATGCTGATCAAATACCAAAGGCGCAGGATAAGACCGAACAATACTTTTCAAGTAACAAAGACAAAATTTCGAAACTTGTCCAGGTACCATGTTATAAATTGTTTCTTATATACATGTATATATCCTAAACTGCAAGTTCTACGATTATAAGAATACTTGGACATGGCCCACCTAGTGGTTACCCCTTGCATGCTTGACAATAGTTATATGTATCCCCCCAACCCAAAAGAAAAATCATGTTTTCTCTTGCTGAAGCCAAGCAAATATTCATGTCGTACAAGCACACGAAATGCTTATGTTGTTGTGCATATACTATATGTTTAGATTTGAGTAGCAACTGGCAAACAGATGAAGATGTATGCTACTGGGGAAATAGCTATCTAGTCGTTACTAATACCTGGTGTCTAATTTGTCTGTGTCTTGTGATCTAAAGTAGATTTACACTTCCATACAATGAAGTATAATTGTTTTTGATGATAAGGAATTCTATACATGAAGGAATATAATTGGAATTGTTTTTGATAAGTATGCTGATGCCTCTGTTCATTGATCAAGAATTATCATGACAATGTACTCAAGTCTCCGCTTTGCTCTGCAGGCATATGTGGACCGTGTTCAGAAGACACTTCCTAAGAAAGAGTGATACTGGCTATTTTATACTATTTGATGCCCCGCGTATGAATTGTTCTATTTATTCACTGCATTTGCATGATCTAGCACTTTCTGTTGCACATTCTTGTCAGGATTGTATCTTGGAAATTTTACCATTAGATTCTAGCATGTGTGGTTTAAACTTATCACATCTTTTTCTTTTTTTGGAGTCGTAACTTATCACATCTTTAACCATTGTGTTTTAATGACCCTTTTCCGTGAATTTGGCATGTAGTTCTCTGCATCATTTACCCTTTCCAAAGTAAAAGGTGGAAGATTGAGGCGCGGGCCAGAATACGTGGCAGTATTTGTATTTTCAATAACTTTTATAAGCAGAACTTCTATAGCTGCTTGAAAATCTAAATACCTATGCCCCATGAGATGTGTGGAAAAATGGATGAATTGGTGATCAGTGATCATGACATCACACTAGCTGTGTGCTTCGGCCATTGCCGTTTCTCAAATATAAAACAGTTTTCTTTTACGTAAAATGGGCCCTGTGGACGAATTTGCACTATTATTGAGAAAGTGCATGAACTCAAGTCGCAAGGTCCATGTTCTAAACACTGACCTAGTTTAGGTAAAATTTTACTACACTGAGACATGTTGAGTTGTTTGTTCTGCATTCTGATTGTAAAGTTTTGGAAAATTCAATATTTCTAATTGGGTACAGGTGCCGGAAAAATTGATGCCAGTGAGCATATTAAGAAGATATTGGCGAGCGAATGGAGAATCTAAAAAATGCATATGAAGAGATCAAGGGCCGAGGTTTCTTTTGGTGAAAATTTGATGTGCGGTGAAGTGGTGTATGATCATCTAAGGTCAATTAGAGTATGCATTGGTGGTGCATTGAGAGAATGCCAGCAAAGAAGAGTTTAGAGGGGAAATGGGGTGTTGATGTTGAATAGAAACAGTGAATGTAAGGAAGAAAATCTAGAATCTGCAGGGCAATTGGAAGAGGTGGTCTGTCAGGTTTTGTGTTTCTGTTATGATCATTTTCATTTGGAACAGAGAAAAACATCATGGATGCCAGATTTGGAAACCCCCAGCTTTGATACAGAGACCATGGATAGGTGAAATAAGAACTCTGACCGTGTATCTGCTATAACTTGCTCATTCACTGACATGCGGATAGCATATAACTAACTACTTAATCCGGAAAATAGAAGAGGAAATACTTCTATGGATTACACACTGCTCACCAAATCTTCGAGGGCATATTTAGAAAGAAAAAAGGAACTGTGCATTTCTCAATGTCGATGACTGCATTACACCCTATTCGGCTAATTACTGCATCATGGTTTGGTTGACTCGGGTAGCAGGGTGCAACTGGTGGTAGTAGCACTTTCCATGCATACGTGTAACATACAAACTTCCTGGTTGGTTGAGATTAAAATTTAAAAATGGTAAAACGAGTCCTGCCGAACTTCGATTAGATAAGAGTAAAGGTATAAGGAGGTCCAAATCCGGAAATGTAATCATGGTTTAACCCCTCATTGTAATTGTAGTATTGAGGGTGAGACATTGTCTAAGTAAACCTTAAAATCCTATTGTATTCTTTCAATCTCTTCTTTGTACCTCATGAAAAATAAGAAGAAAACCACTACTTTTTGTGAAATAGTAATTGCTGTTTTCGTAGAAGTATTAAATTAGATCGATGATACAAAAATTAATTTTAGTTTCTTAAAGTACACCAACATTGACTATTCATCATTTTACATTATTTCCTATGTTTAGTTATTTTGGCTCTATTCACTAATCTAATCAGGTTTCACGTTTTTAGTTGGTTGTAATTATTATAAAGTTCATATTAAAGAGTTTATACGTTTTATGCTCAATAAATACAAGAGTTCACCCATTCAATTAAATAATCAAGTTTAGAGCAATAGAACAATCTCTTCATCATTCTACTCTCTCTATTTCTGTAATCGAAGCTTTAAATAGATTTTATTGCAACTGTCGAGTTGGGTGTGTGATCTCGATAACTTGGATTCTTCTAGGTCATACGTTAGACTATACCGTCTAGCCTCTTGAAGTTTAAGTTTACAATCTATGGAAGTTAGAACATAATTTTGACAAATCCTTATTTTTCAAATTGTGAATATTTTATTTTAGACTCGGTGTGTATATTCATATATACCTGATAGAAAAACCAACTGTCGTGTTCTTTATTATTCTGCTGTGTTATGGTATTTTTGTGTTTGGTTATGTTATTTCTGTGCATTGTGGAGTTGTTCACACACTGTCGACTCAACAGTGTTGTGACAGTTAAATATACAAAGTTTGAGATCTGTATGTTCTTTCAGTTTCAACTTTCAACCCATGTTCTTGTGCCATCACTGATAAATTTATTGAGAGGAAAATATGTCAGCTGCCAATGAGAGAAGCCTCTCAGAGATTTCAGAGCAAGAAACGCTAATTCGTTTCAGTGTTGATCTTGTTGCTGCTGCAAGAAGAAATCTTGGTTTTTTAAGACTTGTCAATGATTGCCTATGGTTACATAACGATTCTTCCATTATTGAAGCTATTAGAAGGTTCATTTTTTGTGTTTTAGTGTTAAATTAATTTTTCCTTGTGAAAATTTGAGCTGATTGAAAATGGGATTTTGGTTTTTTTTGTAGATATGATCAGCTTTGGATGCCATTAGTTGCTGATCTTGCAACTGGGTCTAATTCTAAACCACCTATGATTCTTCCTCCTCTTGATGTTGAGTGGGTTTGGTTCTGTCACACTCTTAATCCAGTAAGTTACTGGAGTACCTTTTTCCATTTGCTTTGCTTTTACTGGTTCTTATTGTATTCATTGTTGTTAATTTGTGTTATGTGTCTAATTGTGCATAGAAAATAGTATAGAAATATTAACTCTTGTTAGAGAAAAAGAAATGGGGTTTTGTGGGATGTAGAATTTAATGGAGTTGGTTTTCAGGCAAGTTACAGAAATTACTGTGAGTCAAGATTTTCGAAGCTCATAGGAAGACCAGTTATATTTGATGATGAAAATGAGGACTATGCATTGAACAGATGTAGAGAAATTTGGGAGCTTAAGTATCCCTCTGAACCTTTTGAGAATGAGACGGAAACTGGCGGTGCCTCAAGATGCTATTCGTCTTCTCTGAGTGAGGATTTGTTGGATCAAGTGGTGAAGCAGCGAAATTTGTGCACAATTATGTCGAAGCCGTACTATTGGGAGATCGTGTATTTGATGGCAGCCAAGCAGAGATATAAAGGATTTGTGTGCATGATTCATAGGTTTGGAGTCGATTGTTCGTGCTTTGTGCCTACTTCAGATGTTTTTTTAATGTGGCTGACTCATAAGGTGAGTTTTTTTTTTGGCAAAGTTCTCTCGATATAAGTTAATTTTGATTCAGTAGAATGAGTAGCAGAAATGTTATGTCAATTACTGTAGTAATGTTTTAGTCCAGGGTTGAAGATTTGATGTCGTGGTTCACATTGTGATGGTCTATTAAATGCTAGTATAGCAGCATTGATCTAACAGTGTATAGCTCTTGTAAATTTTATCCTCATTCGTTCCCCTGTTCCGGAGTTCGTATATTATTACCCAGTAGGAGATATGATTATAATTTATACATAAACTTATTCTCATACTCTTTGCTTGGATTTATACATGTTTTAGAGCTATCCAACTGTATATGCAACGGATACCAAGGACCTGGAGTGTGATTTGGAGAAAATAGTTTGGACATGTCAGGCAGTGAAGGATGAATACACACGGGAAACGAAAAATCTGTGGGAGAAAACTTTTGATCAACCATATGAGAAAGCAGGATGTCCATCCATTTCAAGGCCTTTAGTGGACGAGCCTCTTTACTGGGATGTAACGGATACTGATGTTAACACAAGATACAAGTCCCTAATTCCCAGGTTCTTGTTTGAGGTTAGTGGATTAGTATTATGATCGACCATGCAAATATCTTTTTTTTCCTTTACTAGCGAGCATGAAAATATAGAAGATTTCCTAGATGGGTCATTAGATACATCTCTGTCATGATCTGTATATCTAGGTGTGCATATATGTGAAACTGAAGTCGAACACAAAGGGTACAAAAATTGATCTTTCACGTGAGTTCTTGTGTATCCGGGTTGTGAAACGTCACAGGGAGCTCAAGGTAGACAAAATGTTATCCGACTTTACCACAGATTCGTGTCGGAAAGCGTTGCATCTCTATTGTGAGTTTGGAACCAAAGGGATGGTGTTTGAGCTCGGCCGCCGTGGTAATACTCGTTGCTTCAAAGGTAGTACTCTCCAAGAGAGCGTCTCACTTCCCTGGAATGACCTACTACGTGCACCATCCCTAACCTCAGGAAAAGAAATTGATGGTAGAGTGAGGATAATGGCTTCTATAACTCCTCCGGTACAAGCATCATACTTACTGAAATGTGTACCGGACCGGGTAACGGATGACTCAGGGGCAATGATATCAGATGTCATTCTGAAAATGAACCAGTACCGTCCTCAAGAAGGCCGATGGCTATCTCGGACTGTCCTGGATCATGCAGGCAGAGATTGTTTTGTAATTCGAATGAGGTAAATAATACGTCCAATCAATTGAGTTTTGAATTATTCTTTGCTACCCTAAAGGCAAAGTTTAGTGTTAAGAAGTGTTATATTGTATAAGATGTGTTTTAAGAGCCGTGCACTAAGTAAATATACAAAGCATTGAGTGCTTGTAAGCAATATTACACATTGTTTTTACAGAAACTGCATCGTGTTTGTGAAGTTGGTACAGATTATACTTGTGAAATAAACTGCATATTGCAGAATCTGGTGTTTTAAGGCTTTTGGGTTAATCTTTGAATATAGGTGTGTTAAAAATCTAGTTGGTATTTATCTATATAGGAGATTTTTCTTATTTCTGGACCGGCCTATTTCCCAACCACAATGCAATTCCAAGATTGCACAATGGAGCCATTAACAATCTACACTGAACTTTTTTCAGCACTTCACAAGTATAAGCTATTTCGAAACAACACTCGTTTAACTTCTTGCTAATTTTGAATTTTTTTTTCATCTCAGAGTTGGAGGAGGTTTTTGGAGAAGAGGGGGTGAAGTTCCGAGAACTGTTAAGTGGGAGGACCGGGTTATAGAGATACGTGAGGGTTCTTGGTCATATGTTACTGGTTCCTGTTCAATAGGCCGATCCCCTGGTAAGCAAATGTTGTACCACTGTGGGAACTGTGTCCAATTTATATCCTGGCATAAAAGAAATAAAGACATGAACAGACATTAGTCCGGTTACACATGTTCTGATTAAATAAAAAATATTTGGTAATGTTCAAGTTTCTTTTTTGCCCAAATAAGCATGATTTCTCTTCAAAATTTCAATCTTGCCACTCCTTATTTGGTTTTCGTTCGTCATGTTCGTATTATCTGGACGAATCTGCCATCTAGTACAGAGAAAGTAGTAGGAACTGCTACACCAAAGCAACCACATGAAGGTTACCAATTTTCTTGGAGCTTCTCAAATGAATATGAATTATCCATACAATGGGAATCTTCAACATCACCCTCAGGCTTCAGATTTGACTTGAAAAGTACAACATCTGCTGAATCAACAGTAAGTAAAGTTCATTTAACTTTAAGTGCAGATGAAACAACGGTGCATTATATGAACCATGCATGACCTATTTACAGGTAAAACTCTTGCCTGGGAGACATATGCAGTATCAGGCCAAGAAGTTCGGTTCAGATGCTAAAGACAGAAAAGAAAACAAAAACATGGAAGAAGGTAGCACAGAAGAAAATGAGTTTGTGACTATGATTAGGTTTTCGGACGAAATCCCAAATGGAAAAGCAACTGCCCTTTTGAACTGGAAGCTACTTGTTGTGGACGTATTGCCAGAAGAAGATACTGTTCTTGTTCTTCTTATATGCATCTCAATACTCCGTACTGCATCCGAAATGAAACGAGAAGATGTGGGAGGCTTGTTGGTTAGAAGGAGAGTACGAGAAGCTAAGGCTGGAGAACGAGACTGGGGGTCTGTTATTCTTCACCCGTCTTCGTATTCCCCTTTAATTTCTTCCCCACATCTCCACCCTTGGCATTGGAATACAAAAATGGTTATGAGTTCCCAAGTCAAGGATCAGATTGCAACTGCACCATCTTTGAATTATTCACAGGCTGAAGGTGGAGATGAGTTATATAGGAGTAGCATTATTCCTTGAGATTTTTGTTTCTACTTTCTTGATTGTGTTTGTCAAATATAGGAAGAATAAGCAGAGTGCAGATTCTTCTGCACTTCCCTTAATGTATTTGAGAATTGAGAGGCTTCTGTCAAGTGATTTGAAATGCATAAAATGAAAAAAAAATATGTTTCTCCAAAAACTTAAGTTTTATCTGCAGTCATTTTGTCATATGCTATACATTGGGACATTGCTATCTAAACCAGGTGTTATATTCGGGAAAATTGGTGCCATAGGCCGCTTTGACAGCCAACTACGTTGAAGAAATACAACTTGGCTATATTTATATATACATTTTGGTTGACAAAAACTTGCATTTGCAAGCAGTATAGTAATACTTTTATACAGAGTAACAGTTCAAGATTCCTTTCCTGAGAGTAGTTGGCAAAAGGGAGCATAACTTGAACTTTTGCCAAAGGGAAGACCAAAGCATATTTTAATAACCCCAGCAAGTCTTGAAAAACATTCCTTTCCCTTTATTTTCATACTTGCCAAGCAATTCCTATAGTTTTTGGAGTATCTTTCCTAATATAACATCATCCCACAAAAGTTCTTACAGCCTTCCATTTGCATGTAAAGTAACCCATCAATGGAGTTCACAAACTTTCTTCTTGTAGCCATTCTACTGTTTTCCTTTCACCATCTCTCCCATGGAATATACACAGACCATAAAATAAACCCAGACCAGACCTCTGAATCCATGATCCTTCAAGCCTGTCAAAACATAGATAACCGAGACTCATGTCTATCCGACCTCCACTCTCACGTCGAAAGCCATGCCACACACGACCCTGCCTCCGTCCTAACTGCGGCTCTCCGTAACACGCTCAATGCTGCCATGTCAGCTATCGACTCCATGACAAAATTCAACTCGCTATCCATAAGCTACCGCGAGCAAATGGCCATTGAGGATTGCAAGGAGCTCCTCGACTTCTCGGTTTCTGAGCTCGCATGGTCCATAACTGAGATGAACCAAATTCGTAATGGCTACAAGAGCCCTCACTCTGAGGGTAACCTGAAATCCTGGCTCAGCTCTGCGTTAAGCAATCAAGACACGTGCCTTGAAAGGTTTGAGGGAACTGACCATTGGAGCGCTTTGTTAGAGGAAGCGTAAAACAAGTGACTCATCTCATTGACAATGTGCTTGTACACTCAAATGCATACTATGCCTTTTCGACCACCAAGAAATGATAATGAGAGTAAAGTTGAGGATTTTCCGACGTGGATGAGTGACGGTGATAAGGAGCGTCTCCGCTCTAGCCCCAGTGGAATGCACATAGACGCGGTGGTGGCGTTGGATGGGAGCGGGAGATATCAATCCATAGGGCAAGCAATATACGCGGCCCCTGATCATAGTAACAGGAGGTATGTTATTTATGTGAAGAAAGGCATTTACAAAGAGAATGTTATGTCACGCCCCAAAATCATTTTAACGTTTTTGACATAAATTTTTATTTTCTTTTAAGGGACATGACCGACCGTATATCGTAAGATGACCTTACACCAACACGAAGCCTCATACTATAATAACAAAATCAGAGTAATTGCGGAAACATCCAACCTTTAAAATTTGCATTCAAGAGTACAGAATCAGGGCAACTGAAATGTTCAGAATAACAATAACAATAACAAGTCTCGAAACTCAAAGAGTGCAAGACAGCCAGGTCTTTGCCAAAA